>CAUYUJ010022268.1:0-125954 GCA_963575745.1 Prorocentrum cordatum
TTTTGTGTCGGATGATTTTCTTTCTAATTTATATCGATCTATGGGTGACCTAGAGAGTTCTGGTGCATGTTTGTCGACGCAGAATGGTCTCGCGCGTCGACCCGACCAGAAAGGACAATGTGACAACTTTTGGGTAGTTTTGCGAATATTTGAAAGATATTTGACAATTTATTTTGAGAAATCAGATTTTCACGCCGAGCATTGGCATATAAACGTTGTTCTCTTTTGGTATTAGTTGACTTCCGGGAACCGACTTCATCTTTACTCAAAAAATCTCAATTTGACGTTTTTTTTAGAAAAGCTGACAGAAGCTCTCCGCGTCGATCCTAAGCTTTCTTACGGGTACAAGGAGCTCTACGAGGTTCCCGGCGGTGACCAGGTTGACGGTTCACCGCCGGCGCCAGTTCGAGCAGAATGTTTGAGCAGGCTTGGGAAATAAACTATGTGAGTTGAATCCCTTTAACTATGTCAGCGAGTCCACTTTCACACAAGCGCAACAACCGCACTACCATTCCTGTGCACACATTTCCCTGCGTCTGGACGTTCCCCCTGGCAGGATATGTCGTGCACACTATAGCTTCTGTGCGGCAAAGCTCACGCACTATGAGAGAGGCATGCACGCACATCTACACTTTCCTTTCCTGCAGCCATAAACATATCGCCGAGTCGGCATTTTCACATAGTCTGTGCAGGCTCAGTCTTAGTCCGCACACAAAGTTTTTGAACAAAGGTGTTATCCGATGATGCGCATTCTCTGATTTCCATTGATTGTACCAATGCACATTTCGCATTGACGCGTCACATTGTGCTTTTGTTTTTTCCTTATCACAACCTGGGAAGGATCCATGCAAGGCACACACTTGGCCAGAGCGCATGCACGCAAATTGTTTCAATGATTATCTTTCACTGCCATAGAATTTCGCCCGAGTGCCATGCTACAACGCACATATTCTCAAAAACGGTGTCCGTCGTCCGTATATATCCTTGTATTTGGAGTTGTGAGCCAAGCCAGGTTGTTATATTTCCCTTTATGCGTTTATCTCGTGCTACACATATCTGTCTTGTGCAAAAGTATTTTCGAAAGAGCATTTCAAATTGTTATCTGTCACTACTCCCATAGATAATCGCCCGAACACAACACACATATTTGCAGGAAGGTGTCCGTCGTGCGTATATATTCTTTGTAGTTGATCTGTGAGCCGAGCTAGGTTATTATATTTCCCTTTCTGCGCTTATCTCGTGCTGCACACATATCCGTCTGGAACAAAATTTCTCGTTTCAGTGAGGGTCCACACATTCACGTATGTAAAAACGAGTTCAAGACAATAACATGATTTTGCGCATTTTTGTTTCTGCATTTGCTTCCCCCACGTATTATCCCACCAGCAAACAAATAGCCGGACGAGGGCTGGCCGATCCCACACATTTTCGTGGCAAAGCATTTTTTCTCTCGTTTCATTGTGTCTGGGATATGTAATCGGATCCAGAACAGCCACTGCCTCATATTATCCTTCTGCATAGTTTTGTTTGCGCCTACTTACACAACACATCACCCCACCAGCAAACAAATACCCGATGATCGGTATGATTAATATGTGGATTTGCTGATCCCACACATCTCTGGAGCAAGCACAAATCTTCCTATTCCTCTGACGCGAGGAATGTAGAAAACGAGTCATACCATCATAAATTCCCACGGGACATTTTTGGGCTCCACCTTTTCATCAACAAATTCCCCGAAGCAGAAATGTGAGTGGACTGCCATGCACAAAATCAGCCGCCACACAAATTCCCGGCTTCCTTTGTGTTTCCCGACACAGGGCTGAGCGCTGAGCTACGTTGAGTTACAAGCGTAAAATGCTGAGTTACGTTGAGTTACACGCATCTCCAAAACGTATCCTTTTGAAATGACCTTGAACCATTGGACATCGCAATTTACGCCAACACCGGCAGGGTTTAGGATATCACTATGAGCCGCTGTAGGGACGATAAAGTGTGATATCAATCCGTCGTATTCTTTTGAACATGTTCTTTCTCGCCGGAAAGATTTCCCAACCATTGAACAAGGTGTGCACTCAGACTCCACACCCTGAGTTGAACAACAATGAATCGAATTTGACTTACGAACTTTTGGGTAGCAAAGGAGCACCTTTGAACAACAATGACTTGAACTCGCTCTACGTCAACGAGCCGGGGCTAACCACACGATTTTCACGAAGACAGTGCACTGCGATCGCCCATGAGGTGCGTCGTGGACGTCGTGGTGTGCATAACGGGACAAGCGAAGATCCTTCGACGAGTGGTGGAAGGCGACGTAGACATGACGGCGCAAATCCCTCATGTCAATCTCGTCGATTCGCTCGGTCGACGTCACCAGTCCTTGTCACCCGTGGCTGAGATCCAGACGGTGTTGCGCGTCCGCAAAGTTGATGGGAGCCAAATATTCGCTCGTGGACGTCGTGGTGTGCATAACGGCCCAGCGGGCAGACAACGCAAACAGGGCATTTGACCAAGTTCTCCGCATCGACCCAGACATGACTCACTTAGTGAGTTATGCCAATCTCGTCGATTCGCTCGGTCGACATCACCAGGCCAAGTCACCAGTGGCGGACATCCAGACGGTGCTGCGTGTCCGCAAAGTTGATGGGAGCCATATATTCGCTCGTGGACGTCGTGGACGTCGTGGTATGCATAACGGGCCAGCGGCCAGACAACGCACACAGGGCATTCGACGACGTTCTCCGCATCGACCCAGATGTGACTCACTTAGTGAGTTACATCCCTCTGCTCGATTCGACGGGTCAACGCAAGCAGCGAACACCTGTGGCGGACGTCCCACCGTCTGCGCGTCCGCAAAGTTGATGGGAGCCAAATACTCCTTCGTGGACGTCGTGGTGTGCATAACGGGCCAGCGGTCAGATCACGCGAAAAGGGCGTTCGACGACGTTCTCCGCATCGACCCAAACATCACTCACTTAGTGAGTTATGTCAATCTCGTCGATTCGCTCGGTCGACAGTGGCGGACATCCCACCGTCTGCGCGTCCGCAAAGTTGATGGGAGCCAAATATTCGCTCGTGGACGTCGTGGTGTGCATAACGGGCCAGCGGTCAGATCACGCGAAAAGGTCGTTCGACGACGTTCTCCGCATCGACGCAGACATCACTCACTTAGTGAGTTATGTCAATCTCGTCGATTCGTTCGGTCGACGTCACCAGGCCAAGACGCCCGTGGCTGATATCCAGACCGTGCTGCGTGTCATCGTGCAGCTGCCGTGCAGAAACCTCAGCGCACTGAAGCGTGAGATCTGCGAGGTATTCTGCCAATTCATGGGCGGCGATCTTTCGCTTATTCCCGAGTTGCAGGCCAATCACACTCATCAACAGGCGCGAGCCCAGGAAGGCTCACACGCGCCAGATGCTGCCTTCGGCGAGTAGGTGCGCGCAACTCGCCCGCCGCCTCTACGTCAATGAACCGGGGCAATCCTCCCTGAAAGATCCTGTGAAGGAGAAAGGGACACCATTGAACAACAATGAAATGAACTCGCTTTACGTCAACGAGCCGGGGCATCGCTACCTCGAGTGCACGACCATTTCACACACGCTCGAGCGAGTCAAGAAGGGTAATATATCCTCGCTGAAAGATCTCTTGAGTACGAAAGGAACACCATTGAACAGGGTGTTACGTCAAACGTCACACCCTGAGTTGAACAACAATGAAATGAACTCGCTTTACTTCAACGAGTCGGGGCTATACGCGATCATCTTGGGCTCCAACAAGCCAAAGGGGGATGTTGGTTCATTTCTTTTTTCTGGAGTGTATCTTGACGTGTCGTGCGAAGCTGCTGCTGTGCACGCGCTTCTTACATATAGGACATGCTCGCTTCGAGTATAAACGTTTCGTCCGATTTGGATTTGCTTTACAATGATATTTGAGATGGGGGTATAAGCCGGTCCTTGCAACTTCAAGGCCACATTTAGGGCAGATTCGTCGGTCCGTCGAATACTCCTGGTCCCTTTTACCGCAGTGTTTGCACTGGTGGCTTTTCCCATACAAATGAACGTGGCGTGGCTCGTCCATTTTCCATAGAGTGCGAACAGTCTCGCTCTCTATGATAGAAAGCAAAAGAATTACGATGCAGGAGAAGTGTTTATGATAGAAGCTTATTTGAAATATTTGGATCCTTTCTTCTGTCTCTTGGAGTGCATCTTGACATGACGGGAGAAAGATTTTTTCGTGGATCATCTTCTTGCATTGCGGGCATCGTTTCTTCGAGAAGGTGCGCTTTTGGCGATTAGGGTTCACTTTGCAATGAAATTTCATATGCTCGTAGAGGCAGGTGTGATTGAATTCTTTTTTGCAAAATCTACACACACGCCTCAGTTCGAGTTTTGGCTCTGGACGTCTAGTACCGCATTTGCGACAACGACTTGGGTGGTGACAATGGTGGCCCGGCAGCGAATGCAGATGCGAATGCCGCGACTCGCTCATTTCTATAATCATGTCTATAGTGTTGGCGATACTCGTGTCCCAGATTCAAAAAAAGGAGACGTGTTCTGGTGGTGAAGGCTTCTTACATAGACTCCGCGTTTGAGTATGCGCACTCACTATATTATGATAGGGTAGCTTCTTCAAAGAAGCAGGCAACCGCGGTTGCCACGGTTGTATTGGCAGCTTCCGTTGACGTCGCTCTTGACTGTAGTTCATTTGCTGCGATTTGCTGACAGTCAGACTTTTCCGATTCTGTCCTGCTCGCAAACCAGGCTGCCCATGATTCCTCCACAACGCACCTTGGTATGTCGCAGAACATTGTGTTTTACTTTCAATCCGATGCGCTTTCGCATAGCTTGAACACGTAGATCAGTCGTCCTCAATTCGAGGGGCCAAGAAGAATTGCAAACTCCCAAGCCCATCGCCGATTTTATACGCCAGACATAGTGGAGTCTCCTTGCCAAGCTGCATGCGCACGTTCGAGCAGAGTGGACTGCCCTTTGCAAAGGAAGCTATGAAGCGCAAAGCGTACGAACACGACAGCTCCTCTCCCACCTCGCTGGCATGTTCAACGCTGACGCCATTTAAGACTGCTGTGCCTCGCCCGTGATCCCCTTCAACACTGCAGGATATGGTGCTGCCGTCCGCCACGCAAATGGTGATGGTTTCACCTCCGATCTCTTTCAGGTCACGGCACAATTTGAGGAAATCGGAGGAAGGGATATCTGCAGACACGTCGTACGTCTGTGTTGGTATCTCCATGGTGTCTTCCTCGATATCAAGCAGCTTCAATTCCCACTGTCGCAGGTCATCTCCACGCGTTATTGTGACACGATCGCTGTTCAAAGCTGACTCAATTTTGATCTGATCCTCGGTCGCACATGTCTTCAAGACCATCGAAAAGGCATCTAGATGTATCCCGAGCGCAGTTCTCTGAGGGCATCGGAATGGCAAAAGTGCTGCTGGGGTAAGGTTGAGGAGACAAGACCATCGAAAAGGCATCTAGATGTATCCCGAGCGCAGTTCTCTGAGGGCATCGGAATGGCAAAAGTGCTGCTGGGGTAAGGTTGAGGAGTGTCAGCGCAACGTGACTGCTATCCATGGCGCGCATATGCAGGCCATTTTCAGAAAATACAAAAACCGCGCTGCTCCAGGATTCTTTCGTGCATTCGCACAGAGATTTCAAAACGCCTGCCCGTATTGTAGCTTGCATGTTTTAATCGTTGGTAGATTCGGTTTGCATCTCTAGGAACGCGTTCTCGAGACAGAATGGCGATCTCCCACCTATAGAAACGAATGGTATTTGCCCTAGCTCACATCGAAAAGTATGTAGCGGCGCGTAGAGCCATGTTGCAGCTATGGAGTGCCAAGCAGCGACTCTCTCAATCGGCACAGTCGCGATTTCCGAAGAGTCATCCGCTGTTCAAAACTATTTCGAAACTTTGTCACAGCGATGCCACACAGAAGATTCGATATCTATGCGATGTGGCCATATGCAAATGCGCAGACCGATTTGGTGACGACATGTTCCGGGACAGGGTAGTGGATGGAGAATACATCCCTGCTGTGACCCATTTCTATTATGGGATCTCGCACCTTGTCCCTGAAAAGAAGATGGATCAGGGTAGGGCTGTCTTTGATAAGCAGCTGACCTTCTCCGATTTACAATTGTTTGACGAAACTTACCGTTTGGGCCGAAAGTTTATCGAGAGCGTCTCCGTACTGCCATTTCTTTCAGCTAGAGAGTTCGCCCGAGAACAAAAGCGATTCGAAAAGGAGTTCGAAGGAGCGAGAGCACGTGTGGAAGATTCGTCGCCACTCTACGCGGCATACTTACGTCTCCAGGAGAAAGTCCCTCCATCTATCGCTGGCGACATCGTTTCCCTCAGCAGCGGCAGCAGAGAATAGTGTCTCGCCAGCTTCATCAAGGGATAGCTCGCCGAGCTTCTGCATACCTTGTGGGAAGTCGATCCAAGAAAGGGCGTAATACACTCGCCGTGGATGAGCACCCAGCTGGTTGGCCAGTAATCTCTCTTCATGCGTTCGGTCCCAGTGGAAGCATGCGCGGAAGGTGCTGAGACCAGCGATGTAGATTTCCAGCGGGCTCCAAGTGTTCAGCGCGATACCGAACCTTTCGCTTAGCGCCGCGAAGTTTTTCTTTGCGAGATCCTGCTTCCGACTCGCCATGCTGTGTGCCCATGCGTCGGCCGCTTGGCTCCCACAAGGCACGCGAGGAAAGACTGGGCAATGCAGGCCAGCTGTGGCATCGATGGTAGCGAGCAGGCTCCTCATCAAGTTGTCCTCGAAGAGGCTTACGCGCTGCGATTGGACGTCCTTCGGCGCGGCCACATGCCAAACACGCGGTCTTACATATTTGATGTGCAGACTATCCGCACCGGGCGTGCAACGTAGGGCGAGCGCGTACATCACCGCAAAACGGCAAGCAGCGCCATGTTGTTGCTCTATTGCCCATTGTGCCAAAGCTTGCCATCTGGCCAGGTAGTCACTTGGGAGAGAGCTAGGTGCTCTCATCTTTGTCATGACTCAATATTTTCTCAAGGGCATGTTCGTACGACGAAGAAAAAATGAGAGGTGATATAAAGATGTCAGTGATAAGCGCGAGTACTGTAAGAACGACGAGAAGAGAGAACGAGATTCCCGCTCCCGCCGCTATAACTTCGGAGCCTGTGAACGTCCAAGCCTTGCATGAGATAGCGTCTAGGAGGGCTGCGCACAGGGCCATCCTCCCGAAGAGCGACGTTACCTTGCGCACTATTATTTATGATATTCTACAGTGCGTGGTCGCCCTGCCCTCCCCTCACTTGCGCGTAACATGGCGCGAGGATGAAAACGCGCAGTCCTATGGGTACAAAGCACGCCGTTTCAGTGGCTTTGCCCCCTTTGACGGGTGTAAGAGCGCGTACCTGAAGCAGCTGCAAACGCTTGCAAAGCGAGGTGCCGCCAGCAGTATGGTGGGCCGAAGCCTATTCGCTTTGCCCAAAGCCATACGATATGCAGGCAGGTGCGATTTAGACGGCCGAGCCATGGATATTGATCAGGTCAATTCACATTTCTATCAACAGCTGAAGCGACATCCCGAAGCAAAATGTCTACACGCATATGTCACCGACCGTGAGAAGTACTTAAAGCAAGTGGCAGTGTCTCGAGACGAAGCAAAGGTGTTGTTCCTAAGGTTGGGCTATGGCGGTAGTCCAGACAAATGGTATCGTGACATGAAGGAGCAAGGTTTCGTCTCCATGGTAAGCGAGCTCCCCATGTTTGTCGAAGAATTCCATGAGGAACAGCGGAGGTTGAGAACCATAGATTGTGAGAGGCATCCCGACCTACATGCGGCTGTCAAGCTCTCCGGCCACCCACGCCCAGACGTTTACGTTCAGAGTCTCTTGAACATGGCTGGTGAGAGGCAAACATTAGATGAGATGCAGGATGCTGTGGAGCAAGATGGCACTTCTATTGGGAGTTTTGAACACGACGGCCTCTTTGTTTGGCAGAATGGCGATCGGAAGCATTGGGGGCACGACTTGCTAGAACGCATTTCAAAAAGAGTGGGCGCGCCTCTAGCAAAGAAGCCCATCCCTACTCTTCCAGAAGTGCTAAGCATCTTCGGAAGGACTTTTCCAGGTGATTGGGAGACAGTTGATCCAGATTGGTCCTGTCAGCTCTCGTGGATTAGCATGGCGAAGAAATTTGCGATACGTGCTCAGGAGCATAAACTTTACTCACATATCGTAGCCACGGAGTCGCGCGCGTTCCCCGATTATCCATGGAGCGTGAAAGACCTCTTTGTGCATGAAAAGAATGGAAACTATCATTATTACGACCCTAGCTTGAACAGGTGGGTGGAGCCAGAGGCAGGTCACAATCGTTTGCTCCATGTAATAACCGACACCCTCCTGACACGCCTCTGTGACTGGAGCCCGGGCGAGCCAGAAGAAATCGGTGATGAGTCCGTGGCAACGCGCAACAATGACGACCGAATACCGTTGCTAAGCTCGGTGGATCCAGCGAAGAGTACTGAAAAATTCCTGCGGTCGCTTTTGACGGAGCATAATTTCGAACTAGACGGAGAAGCGACCAGGAGATACATACAGTTCGAGAACATTGTATTCGATAGAGAAACGATGGATTTCATCCCTCACGCACCCTCGCTGAGAATCACTAACACTACGGGTTGGTCGTACGTCGGTTCTGGCCTGAGCGAGGATGTCGAAAAGCGTGTGGCCGAAGTGCTCATTGGATGCGATCGGCCTGAGTTCGACGTGGCGACAGTTTCCGAATTAGAAGGTTTATCCAAATATGTCCCAGACTTACACTTCATCCATTCGGTATGTGGCACTTGGGAACGCGCCATGTATTGCTTGAAACATATTGCTAGGGCCACATTTGCTTTAAAGTATCAGGAGAATTTATGGTCTCGAGGCCCTGGCGGCAATGGCAAAGATACCCTTGCTAATCGAGTTGCCACTCTACTCGGGAGTTACTTTGTCAACTTGCCATGCGAGGCGCTCACAGCTGTCAGGGAGGTCGATGCACCATCTCAGACCTTCCTAAGTCTGCGGGCAAAGCGCTTTGTATGCGTGCGCGAAATCGCGAGGGGCGCACAAATCAAGGGGAACGTTTATAAAACGATCTCCGACCCGAAGGGAAAGGTTAAAGCACGTGGACTATTCGGCAAGGACCAGGAATTCCACCCCCACTTTTTAATGTTCTTGTGCTCCAATGTACCCATAGAGATCGATGACAAATCGGGTGGGACAACTCGCCGCACGAAGATCTTAGACATCCTTACAATTTCGTGGACGCCCCAGAAGCTGCAAACGAGAAACAGAAGGACCCTTCGATCGAGGACCGCTTTGAAGACTGGAACCCTTCGATGTTCTACCTTCTCATGCAGATTTACAAACACTTGCTGAAAGACTCAACCTCCGCCACCGTTACACCTGTGCCTGCAGAAGTAGTCGAAGCAGCGAGCGAGGAGCTGCGGGAACCTTGGATGGACAGGCTCGACGAATGGACGCGCGAGAATGTCCGTCCGACGGACTGCGTGAAGGATGCCGTAACCGCCGCGACAGTGAGAGAGAGCTTCTTCGAAACATGCGCGGGCGAGCTCCAAAAAAGGGAAATCGGGATGCGCCTTGCTCAGAAAGGCTTCCACGAATCACCACCCAAACCGTACAAAGAGAAACTTAAAACTCTTTCGAAGCGCGTCTATAGTTTTAAATTCGAAGATGGCACACACTTTGTAAGACTTGAAAGTTGCCCAAAATGATGGCACCAAATTCTTGTATATTTGTATAACACTTATACAAATTCATTTCCTGAAATTTGCGGTTGTCGCGCGGTGTGCTTAAGTTATACAAGTTATACTGTATAGTTTCTAAAAGTTGGTTACCAACAAATTCGTATATTATTGAAGAACGGTAATATCTAGTAGCGAGGATCCGCCATCTATACGAGCTGTTCTGTATAATGCACCTCCTACCTGCATGCACGCTCTTCGTTTGGACTAAGGACTTGTATAAGGCTTATACAGCCGAGCGTAATCCTGTATAACTTGTATAAAGAAGCCCAGTATGTAAATCTGCCGAGGGCTTGCCCCGAGGCGGGGGCAGAGTCAAATCATACCATGGTAGTAGCTCTGACCATGGTAGTGTGTCTAGCCATGATAGTAAATTGCGGCGGATAAAAAGGATGCGCGCATCCAGCGCCACGCAGTTAAGTCAGCAGCTGATGTCTGCACGGGCGTCTTTACTGAGCTTGCAAGAGGTAGTTGCTAAGCATAACGCGTCCATCCGAGTGAGGTATCCCCACTCCGATGCGATGTACAAATCTTTCGAGCGCGCGATGATGGGTGTGTTCAATGACATTCTCTTACAGGTGCATGCGTTTTCACACGCAGCTGAGAACTCTGCATATGATTGTAATGACCTTCCGATGCACCCTGCAGATCTGTTTTCAGACGGCGTAACTGATGTATTGGATCGTGCAAGGTCGTGGGCGGGTGCACCGCGCGTAGGCGAGCGAGGCAGGATTATATGGAAAAAGTGCGTTACGCACATAGAAAGGGAGCTTGCAGTTGAGATTGCCCGACGAGCGCGTGTATTTTTCAAGGACGTCTACGCGATACCTGGCGTCGATAGGAAATCGTTGAATAAGGAAGAGAAGGATTTCTGGGCAAGGTACAACAAACTTATGGCGGCTCACGATCGGGCCAGGAAGGATACGGAAGCGAAGAAAGAGGTGCGCATCGCGCTTGGGAGAAGTTTGCCAGGTGTGATTTGTTGGAATATTGCTGCGTACGTGCAGTAACATCATTTTTACCACTCTGTTCAAAATGAAGGCAGTGAATGCCTGTGATTCCGCCACTGTCTGTCCATCAATGTCTGCAAAGTGTGGCTCTTCGCATCATGCTGGTTGCGTGGCCGTCTTGGTTTCGAGGCTTGCACTGCCCAGCCCGCCGCCCAGAGAAGTTGCGCTCTGGGCCCTTGCTTCTTGCGACACGCTTTGCCGCGCACCGAAGTTCCCTAAAACAATCACCACGAAGAGCTTGCGGGAGACTTGCGAAGCTGTGAGAGCTGCTGTTGAACTCTACGAACTCCTCCTCTCCGCTGCGGCTGCAAGGCACCCCCTCGACGTCAGCGAGAAGTCGTCACTGGGTTTAGTTGCATATAGCGTGATCCAGAAATACTTTTTCGTCTTAGGGATGGGCATGAGCTTGGAGCTCGATGGTGATTTCGCACAAGTCCTCCCATCGCCAGTGCATGGGTTAGGCGTATTCGCTGTCACGGATATACCCAAGCACACGTGCTTCACGGCATATCCCATTAACCTGCTGGAGCTATGGGAAGATGTGGTCGAGGGGCATAGCAAGCGGGAGCCCAGGGGACCGCGTGTAGTCGCGCTCTTTTCACGGGAGCATAATAACCGGGATGCAGACGCCAACGCACGGTTGAGGGAGAGCTTGTCGGACTACGGACTGGAAATGTGCGGTGTTACGGTTTATGGAGACCCTGCAGTCTACTCTCCCGGTGCCACATTGCATGTGGACATATGATCAACGACCCAAGAGGTACAGCGTCCGAAGCAAACTGCGTGGAGTGCCCGATTGGAGGTGGTGCTCTCGTTGGCATTCTGACTCTACGAATGGTACGCAGAGGCGAGGAGCTATTTTTGAATTATGGGGAGCCGTACTGGCGAGCCCGTGAAAGAGTGTCCGTGCAGTAAGCAATCGCTGAATTATGGACCCAGTGGAGAGGGAAATTGCTCGAGATAAGACAGAGAATCAGGCTCGGTCCGAAACAGCAGACTTAAAGAGATGGCATCGCTGACACAAACATTGCAAATTATTCTCATGGGTTGGATGCCCACCACGAAACAAAGGTGTACGATGATCAAGCTCGAAAGTCTCATCCAGGAGCTGTTTGCAGATGGCGCAGCGCCATTTCTGCTTCGCGGCCATTCTTTTTTTGATTATGGGCGATATGTATGGGCGTTTTACTGCCGATGAACGCTTCCTACTTTCGCGACTCCCGATGCTTGCTTTCACGGGAGACACGGGGGTCTCAGGAAGATGCGTCTGCGCTTGCCTGGGAGTTCCCGCCTCTGGCTCAGGCTCGAAAAGATACTGGGAGTGTTCAAAAAGTCGATAAGCAGTTTTCGCGTCCCACCGAGATACGGTCCAAGTTACTACACATATAGCTACCATCATCACGACTGCGCACAAGAGTCCCATGTTATCAACGCGATTCCTTTATATGTTCAAACCCCATTTCATACTGCAACATGATAACACGATCGTGTTTTTGGTGTATACGAGACAGTAACCTAATTAGTAGTCAAGTAGTCATTACTTACCCAGTCTCAGTCTCGAAATGGTTACTCTTCCAGGGATTTAATTATCCCTGGTTCGCTCTCAGCGTCATCATCATCACCGAAGAGCATATTCGAAATGGCACGCGAGGCTGCCTTGGGACCCATGTGATACCAATCACCAGGACAGTCTGCTCGGAACGCCTTCATGCCACGATAGATGTCCTCCGCTCGATGGCCTTGGCCGTAGTAGACGGTGATCGGCTGGAGTCTCGAAGGCAGCTCCTTTTCGAGTTCCGCGATGTGCTGGTACACGTCGGACGCCCTGAGGATTGCGACCATGTCCTTACAAAACGCTGCGGTCACCAGGAATAGATGCTGAGCGTCACCATGGGTTTGAACATCCGAAACCGTGTATTGTAGTTTCTTGCAAGGCACACACATCACCGCCCTCTTTTTCTTAGGGGCACCGCCAAGATTCTCTTGCACGCCGCTATCTTGGTCCTGCACGCCACCATTGTCGTGAGACGACTTTGATTCATCGGAGCTAACGGCATACAGGATCTGCTCTACAAGATCTGCTCCTGCCTTGATGGGTAAACGGAAGTACTCTCTACTGGGTGCGTCATCAATCCGATAAGGCCTCAGTGCACCATGTACGCTCTTCTCGTCTGCCCCTCGACGAACCCAGACAACCTGTGGGAAAACCCAAAAAGGGGAGCTCTCTTGTAGCTGGAGCGCGCGTTGTGTCGGGCACTTGGACCGCCCTATCTTTACCACGCCTGGTAATAACGAAATGGACATGATATAGAGGTCGTCTGTTTGCCCTGTTTCGATGATTTCTTGCAATTTCGTTTTGCAGGTGGAACACGTAGCCACGCACCGCTTGCGCGACGCCATTTCCAGTCGTGCATATACTATGGTGATAGGCTAAACGCGTGGATCCAGTATATCTAATACAACGAAGTCATCGCGCTCACTCAGTATATAATATAAATGGTATTCTGCGGCAACAATGCCTACAGCTCTTCATTGAAACAGAATGGTGGCAAAGACGTGTTCGGCACGCATGCCGAGTGTATCCGCAAAGGATACGCACGTGGGTACAACCAGAAGGTGACGAACATACCCCGTTTTGTTCAAAAGTGGGCTGGTCGATATAAGGCCCACATCAGCCAAAAGTTGTGGCACAGCGACGAGCCAGTGCCGCCTGGCTACCAGCTTGCCACGCTGAGCCAGACAATGCAGCGTGGATACGCACTGGGGAGCATCGCGCTCGCGAAGAAACTGAAGCAAAAGTCGAAGTCTGCACGCGTGCCCGCCAAGAAGCCGACGTTGCCGATCGGAGCCCGTTAGCCGAAAGCCATCGCTGCTTGTCTCTTGGACTCGTCTTTAACGTCCAGGTATTTCTGTAACATCTCCAAGCTGGAGTGACTGGATATGCTCTGCAAAACTCGTAAGGGAACTCCTTTGTCAGAGGCAGCGGTAAGCGCGCTCCGTCTAAAGGAGTGTGTGGAAACGCCTTCAATGCCAATCTTCTTGCATGCAACCCTTAATGCGTAATCAACATTTCTCCGCGTCATGTGCTCGTCGAGGGTTTTGGCTCCTGGGTATAGGAAGTCGTGCTTCTCCGGCTCTCGTTTGAAGACGCGTGGCCATTCGGTTTTCCAGTGAACGATCTCGTCCCATAGCTTCGGATTCATAGGGATGGTTCTTGTTCTCATCTTCTTCTTTGTGATCGCCTTGGGTATAACGATGTCGGTGCTTGTCACATTCTCCCATTTCAACGACAAGGCCTCCGTGATTCTAGCAGCGGTGAATCTGCACAAAGAGAACACTGCACGCGCCTTCGGCGACAGCTCGGCCATGATCGAGTCCAGCTGCTCAGAAGACAGTGTTAGTGCCTGCCCAGACCGATTCGTCTTTGGCATTCTTCGATTTCCTTTAATAGGTATTAGAGGAAATTCACGCGAAGGTGTGGTGATCCATTCCCCAGGGAAAGCACGTGAGTCGCACAGACCAACCACCCAACCACCAGCCTCTCTCCTATGGAAGAGGTCAACATGGGGGAAGGTGTGGTGATCGATTCCCCAGACTACGAGCGAAGGCGATGAAGCCAACAAACCAACCACCAGCCGCTCTAATATGTCAATGAGCCACGCCATGGGAAAATCGATGATGCAAGTTAACGCGGACCACTCGCCGCATGGCCCCTGCTTCCTCCGCGCACCTACACGCAAGTTGATCTGGGCACGGCTCCGCGATCGCGATGCCTACGTCGAGGAGCTCGATCTGGATTGGGACTTCAGCGACCCAGAAACGATCTGTGACTTGTCCCGCCGGCTCGACCGTGTTGCTTCCGTCTTCTACCTTGCCAGACCTTCAGCGGCCACGCGTTCGCTTGCACCAGCAGGCCCTGATGGCAGTGGTCTGGCTCCGCAATCTTTCCGGCTCCGTCTGCGAAGACGACGTGCGTGATTGTGCCGACCTGCTAGAGGCCGCCGGGGAGGTAATCGAATACCAATTGCGCTTCGGCATTTCCATGCGTGTCACTGCGGTCTGCGCGGATGGCTCTGCGCTGAAAGGCCTCGCTTCGAGGTTGCGCGAATTTGCTGACGCGCTTCGCTGATTCGATCGCAGCACTCACCCAAGATCCCTAACACCTCGCCGAGAAGAAATGGTATTATGGAAAAATAATGGCTTCCTACCATGAGTTCGTCCGATTCTGCCAGGGGCGCGCTTGCGAGAAGGGGGGGCTTTACGCGATCCAGCCCGTCGGCCTTGCA
Organism: Prorocentrum cordatum; assembly: GCA_963575745.1. Classification (NCBI taxonomy): domain Eukaryota; class Dinophyceae; order Prorocentrales; family Prorocentraceae; genus Prorocentrum; species Prorocentrum cordatum. Next base: position 15,106 of record CAUYUJ010022268.1, read on the forward strand.
GGCGAGCCGATAAAGATCGGCTACGCTCATAACCTCCTGCAGCGGTTGGCCGCGTGGCACTACGCGTATCCGCAGGGCATCAAGATCCTCGCTGTCGCGCGGATGAACCGGCCCAACGACACACACATCGGCAAGAGGCGCGTCCTGCAGCTCGCTGAGGCGGCCTTGAAATATGAGCTGAGGGATTTTGTTTTCGCGCGCGACGAGTGGATGCACCCGAGCGCGAAGGGCAAGATACTCGAAACGATGCGGCGACTGCAGCGCTCGCTTAGCCCCAACCTCAGGGAACATTTCTACACCTTTGAACAGGAGGCCGCCGCCCCGCCGGTGGCTGCTTCTTCGAAGCAGGGCCTGCTTGCAACCGCAATGATTCACCCTGCTTTGAAGCCGTGCCACTCGCGCCGCAAGACAGTGCCTCCGAGGTGCGAGGACGACCCAGGCTGCGTTTGGGAGAAAGCTCGGCCGAGAGGCCGGTGCGTCGCACGGGAGAGCTCGCCGCTATAATAAATGGCGACGCCTTCCGAGTTCCGAAGCTTCTGCGCCCACATCGATTGCGGCCCTGGGTTATTTGCACTGGCAGGCCCGGGCTACGTCCGGATCGGAAGTACGGGCAATCTCCGCCGACTATCCTTGCAACCCCGTCCGATCATCTGCGTTGCGCACGTCGCGCGGGTGCGGGATGGGGAGAGGATGCTGCAGCGGCTGCTGCGGGTGCAGGGCTGGCCTCTGGATCAAGAAGGGCGAGTCTACGCGGGCCCTCGAGCTGTTGCCTCGTGTGTGCCTCGTGTGTGCGCCTCGTCCATCGTCTGCAGCGAGGGCATGGGTTCTATACATCCACAGACATCAAACGCGTCGCGCCGGTCGCGCCGGTCGCGCCTGTCGCGCCTGCGGATTCGCCACTCCATGGATTGCATGGATTGCACGGACTGCACGGACTGCACGACCTGCCAGTGTTCCGTCGGGTTTTGGACAACGTCGCTGCAGATTCCCCACTCCATGGATTGCACGGACTGCACGAATTGCACGACCTGTTCCGTCGCGTCTTGAACGAAATCGGCACAGACTCCCCTCTGCACGGATTCCACGGATTCCACGGACTGCACGACCTGCCAACATTCCGTCGCGTCTTGAACGACATCGGTGCAGATTCCCCTCCGCACGGATTCCACGGATTCCACGGATTCCACGGCTTGCCAACGTTCCGCCGCGTCATGAACGACATCGGCACAGACTCCCCAGACTCCCCGCTGCATGGATTCCACAGCGTGCCCACGTCGCCATCGTCGCCAACGTTCCGTCGCGTCATGAACGACATCGGCACAGACTCCACACTGCACGGATTGCCAGCGTCGCCAGCGTCGCCAACGTCGCCAACGTCGCCAACGTTCCGACGAGTCTTGGACGACGCAGGATCGCCGGCATCGACTCTCCTCGACAGCCCATGATGTCCTCACACGTGCATTTCGATGGTGTTGCGTGCGAGAAGCTGTCCAGTGGGCGGCTGCATATCTCGGCGTACGGGTATCGGATGCCCGCGTACAGGTCTTCCACAATAGGCACCAGCCCCCTATTCAAGTTTCTGGTTCTCCAAATCAGCATTGTAGTCAACGACTGCAATGGATCGCTCAAAACAGCAAATCGGAAGCTTCAAGGAATGCCTTCAAGTTTGGAGTGGCCGGGAGTGGCCGAAGCACGCAGACAAATACAGCAGCACAAGCGGTCCTGCGCAGCCGGGGCACCCATGATTAACGGCTGTAAAGGAACGCATGCTCCTCCAAGCCGTTCCTCGCCGTTACATCAAATTGGGCACGTGCTTTGACGGCTACAATTCATCCTCTGTTGTTCAAGCGCTGCCTTCCGTAAATGACAGGACGGAATGGCGGTTATTCAAGGGAATCAGCGCCTACCTTCCACAGAAGTATTTTGTGGTGGATGTGGAAGTCGGGTAGCAGGCGCCCCCGCAGCAGCTGGTCAAATTTTGTTTGAAAGCGGTGTTTTCTCGTGTAGCGCGAAAGGTAACTGCGCTCGGGTCGCCAAGCGAACGCCGACTACAGATTTCGCGTCCCACCTGGATAATTACAGCCCACATCAGAACCATGACGAGCGTCATGGTTGCAACCGCCTAGAAAAGCCCAATTTGATCATCAATCAATGACATCGACAGTTTTTGTTGCTCTTGTCCCCGAGTCCATCACGGACGAACAGCTCACTCGCCTTGTGAGGTGGTCACAGTGGGCACGGTGACCGTAGAAGGGGTGCGTGCAACTGCTGGCGATCCGGGAAAAGTCAGCCCGAGACAATCAGCGCCTGCTGCTCGCAAATCTTCAGCATTCGTCGGTCGCATTGCCTCCAAAACAAACCAGATGGCTCAAAGTGTGCGAGTGAGGGTCAAGCGACGGGGACTACGGGGACTACAGCGTACCCGGCGCGCTTTGTTTTACGATTGCATCTGATTATATTTGGAGGTCTGGATGGAAATTCTCGCCCTCTCCTCCTCGACGCTGGCTCAATCCCCCCGATGCGCTCAGATCGAGCGAAGGCGAGCAGCATCGGCTTCCGTTCCACACTCCCGAAGTAGATCGTGCCTCGGAGCGCAAGATCGACCTTATCGGCCGCCCTTCTTGATTCGTTTGCAAGCCCCACTTTCTAGGATGGCCTCCGTGCCCCAGCATGTGCAGAATCGCCCTGAGAACGTTCCCTGGGTGCCTTCTAGGTGTTCCTGGGCCCAAACCTCATGAGGTTTACTCACCGCTTACAGCCGATTCCTGGATGCAGACTCGCCAGATAAGAGAACTCCGGCTGTCATTTTGTGGCAGTGTGGCTCTCATGTCGTGGGCCCGCTGCATCTTCAAAGTTGTTTTTCACGTGACGTTTGAAAGACATGGCATCGAGGGCTGGCTTGTTCCGCCTTTCCAAAGGGGTGTGATGTGGTCTACATTTGTAGTCAAGCGATAAGTTCTGACCACAGCCGCAAGCTTACTTCCAGCCGAAGTTTTCACCAATTTTTCTTCATGAGCGGAGCGACGCGTCTCTCCACTCGGACATCCGCGCCTCTGCATCGGAGCCAGAACGGCGCAGCAATGACTCCCCAGGTCTGGGGCGGCCGACCCAGCGATGCTCGGCCGAGTGCCTTAAACGCAGACAAACATTGCCGGAAAATGTGCTGACGTGGCCCTTTCACATTAACGACGCAAACATGGTCCCAAGGACTCACTTGCTCTCTTGTGAGAGGCGATGCAAACTAGCGACGCTAACGACGCTGCGACACATACTGAGCACTGAATACGGCCCTCTTCAAGATGAAGACGCAGAAGAAAAAAGGGCCGAATTGCGGCTACCACGCAGGAGGTGCGCTTGTGCCGTTGCTTTCTCGGACTGATCATTGGTGGGATGTGTTGGTGGCTGGAGGGGAAGTGACATGACCAAACACATTCTGGCTGACGTTGGGGCGATCATCTGCGGTAGAACTATAAAGCCAACGGTCAGGAAAACCTCAGCCATCGCCTTCTCAGCCTCGTCGTCGGCCGTACCATTGTCTAGACGCATTCACGGCATGCGCCCCTCTTGGACCATTTTCACCACATCGTTAAACAATGAATTCCGCAACCAGACGATGTTCAATATGAGGTTTGCGAGCTCATCCGTGTTCCATGGCTGGTAGTTCGCCCTGTCGGATCCATGGATCGTATCATGTTCGTGAGACGAAGGTGGAAATGATTCACCGACGTCAGCCTTTTGGCCAGCTCCGTTTCCTCGTGCAGGCGAGCTAGTGACAGGTAGTGGCGCTGTTCCATGAATGTGACGACGCACAGTTCTTGCTCCTCTCCAAAACTTCCCCGGATGCTTCCTGGAGGTGCATGTCGCGGCGTGCCATCAGCATGTGCGTGTCCCATTTATCCTTTCCGATGGGCTCCTCGCACTTCGGTTTGCTGCACCTGTGGTCTCTTCTTATGCACCAAATCCTTAGGCGGCAGCACCCTTCGCCTCATCGGTCCAGAACCGTGATGGCTACGCTTCTGAAAGTCAACCTCTCCAATCTCCTCCAGGGACTTCTCGATCTTCCTTCGGGAGCAAAGCGAAACGGTATATGCGCACTGTTTCTGATATATTAACTAAGTAGCCGGGTAATTAAATATCTTCTATCTGTACCAAGATAGTATGTTGGACTGTAGCGTGCGCATGGCTGCATTGAGCTTATACAAGCTTCTAGAACTGACTTGATTGTAATCACACCCAAGTGTTCCTTCAGTAATCGCATTCAGCCGATAAAGAAAATTGGCCCCCGAAGCACACCACTGCGCAGACATATGGCCCTCACTGGTGCCTCACGATTGCCCCCCATGGCGCACTTGTCGCAATTGCGATTCCGTTTGTGATGTGCGTTAGCATTTTGGATCCCAAGATGTATTAGGGCCAGCACTTCCGAATGTTTCGCAGGGTTTCGCAAGGCACCCCTAAAAATATGGTGTGAACATTTTCGTATTGTTTTGTTTGCTGCCCACCCTACTTCCTGCGCAGATCCTCTGGCATCGCCCCCCCCTCGCCGATGCGCTGCCTTTTTGTGTCTTCTCCCCCAGCGGCGAGGACCTCCTCCGCCATCGTGCGAGATCCTAGCTTAGCCTAAATTTAGCTAAAATATGCCCTCGGTTGACGGGGCACCTACGGACTTGAGCCGAAGCGCTGCGCTACGGGGTGTGTGTGATCAAATGCTTAGCCCCCCTTCTACAGCGCGAGAAACGCCGAGGCGAGTCTCATATGGAAACGCCTCTGTGAGCTGCCCCAGGGCGTTCGGTATATTCGACGCCCCTTGTTTTCCATATTGTCCAACTTCTTCTAAATAGATAACAGTGAAAACATAATTTCAAATAACCAAGCGTACATCTTTTTGAAAAAACTTCAATGTATCGGGCATTATGTCACTTCCCTTGTGAGGGTGACTCCCTTTCCATGCAGTCCAACTTCCTAAAGATAGATATCTTTGACAATATATTCTCAAAAAACGCTCATACATTTGAAATCAATTCCATGGTTTGGGCATTATGTTGCTTTCCTTGTGAGGGTTACGCCCTTTCCATGCTGTCCAACTTCCTCAAGATAGATATCTTTGAGAGCACGTTTTCAGAAAGCGCTCATACATTTGAAATCAATTCCATGGTTTGGGCATTATCTTACTTTCCTTGTGAGGGTGACGCCCTTTCCATGCTGTCCAACTTCTCCTAAACAAAAAGCATTGACGAATTTAAAGCGCTCGTACATTTGAAATCGATTCCATGGTTTGTGCACTATGCTACTTTCCTTGTGAGGGGGGCGCCCTTGCCATGCTGTCCAACTTCCTCAAAATAGATATCTTTGAAAACATGTTTCAAAAAGTGCTCTCACATTTCAACTAAATTCCAGGGTTTGGGCATTATGTTACTTTCCTTGTGAGGGCGACGCCCTTTCCATGCTGTCCAACTTCTTCTAAAGAAAAACATTGACGAATTTAAAGCGCTCATACATTTGAAATAAATTCCATGGTTTGGGCATTATGTTACTTTCCTTGTGAGGGCGACGCCCTTTCCATGCTGTCCAACTTCCTCAAACTAGATATCTTTGAAAACATTTTTTCAGCAAAGCGCACATACATTTGAAATAAATTCCATGGTTTGGGCATTATCTTACTTTCCTTGTGAGGGTGACACCATTTCCATGCCGTCCAACTTCTTTAAAACAAAAGTATTGAAAACATTTAAAGCGCTCATACATTTGTAATAAATTCTATGGTTTGGGCATTATGTTACTTCCCTTGTGAGTGTGACGTCCTTTCCATGCTGTCCAACTTCCTCAAGATAAATATTATTGAGAACATGTTTTCAAAACGCGCTCATTCATTTGAAATAGATTCCATGGTTTGGGCATTATCTTACTTTCCTTGTGAGGGTGACGCCCTTTCCATGCTGTCCAACTCATTGAACAACTAAAGCGCTCATACACGTGAAATAAATTCCATGGTTTGGGCATGCTGTTACTTTCCTTGTGAGGGTGACGCCCTTTCCATGCTGTCCAACTTCCTCAAACTAGATATATTTGAAAACAGGTTTCAAAAAGCGCTCATACATTTAAAATAGATTCCATGGTTTGGGCATTATCTTACTTTCCTTGTGAGGGTGACGCCCTTTCCATGCTGTCCAACTCCCTGAACAACTAAAGCGCTCATACATGTGAAATAAATTCCATGGTTTTGGCATTTTGTTACTTTCCTTGTGAGGGTGACGCCCTTTCCATGCTGTCCATCTTCCTCAAATAGATATCTTTGAGAATATGTTTTCAAAACGCGCTCATACATTTGAAATAGATTCCATGGTTTGGGCATTATCTTACTTTTCTTGTGAGGATGACGCCCTTTCCATGCTGTCCAACTTCTTCTAAACAAAAAACATTGACGACAATTAAAGAGCTCATACATTTGAAATAAATTCCATGGTTTGGGAATTATGTTACTTTCCTTGTGAGGGCGACGCCCTTTCCCTGTTGTCCAACTTCTGCAAAATCGCTATCTTTGAAAACATGTTTCAAAAAACGCTCATACATTTGAACAAAATTCCATGGTTTGGGCATTACCTTACTTTCCTTGTGAGGGTGGCGCCCTTTCCATGCTGTCCAATCACCTTAACGTTCATCTTTGTTTGAGTTTTAAGCTTGTGATTCTTGTGATGGTTTGAGCACTATGTCACTTTCCTTGTGAGGGTGACGCTCTTCCCATGCTGTCCAATCATCTTAACTTTCAGTCGAATCGTTTCTTCTCGAAATTAACCCCTCACTGATCCCCAGCATCATTCCATCCCCAGTGTCTCCTAACATATATCCTTTCTTTTGTTTCAAATTTCTTTTTTGCTTCATCTTCCTTGAGGAGTCGTATAAATTGCTTTCGAATTTGGCCCCCATTGATCCCCAACATCACTCAATCCCCAGTGTCACCTAACATATGTCTTTTTCATACCCTTTGCTAAGCACAAAACTATCGCCGATTTTCACGTTTCGTCTATGCTTAATTTTCATTGGGAATTCGAGTAACTTGTTTTTGAATTTGGTCCCCAGGTTCCCCAGCATCACTCAACTTTCATTTTTGGTTTGTGTTTCAAGTTTGGAAATTCCGAGTTTGGTTTTTGTGTCGTGTTAGGCTTGACTTTTAAGTTTTGAAATTTCGATTCGATCTTTTTTGGTGTTGACATTAAGTTTGACTATAAGTTTGAGAACTTGGTTTGAGAACTATTTTTCATGGTTTGAGCACTATGTCACTTTCCTTGTGAGGGTGGCGCTCTTTCCATGCTGTCCAATCACCTTAACTTTCATCTTGTTTTCAATTTTAAGTTTGTGATTGTTCATGGTTTGAGCACTATGTCACTTTCCTTGTGAGGGTGACGCTCTTCCCATGCTGTCCAATCACCTTAACTTTCAGTCGAATAATTTCTTCTCGACATTGACCCCCCATTGATCCCCAGCATCATTCCATCCCCAGTGTCTCCTAACATATATCCTTTTCATACCCGTTGCTAAGCACACAACTATCGCCGATTTTCAGATTCCTTTTTATTTCATTTTCATTGTGAAGTCGACCAAATTGTTTTCGAATTTTGCCACCTTTCTGGTCCCCAGCATCACTCAATCCCCAGTGTCACCTAACATATATCTTTCCATACCCTGTGCATAACACACAACTATCGCCGATTTTCAAAATCCGCTTTTGTGCAATTGTCATTGAGAAGTCGACAAAAATGCTTTCGAATTTGGTCCCAGGATCCCCAGCATCACTCAATCCCCAGTGTCACCTAACATATATCTTTTCATCCCTTTTGCTAGGCACAACATTATCGCCGATTTGCATATTTCGTTTTTGTGTCATTTTCCTTGAGAAGTCGAGTAACTTGTTTTCGAATTTGGTCCCGGGGATCTCCAGCATCACTCAGTCCCCAGTGTCACCTAACATATATCTGTTTCATACCCTTCGCTAAGCACAGAACTATCGCATATTTTCATATTTTGTTTTTGTATCATTTTCCTTGAGAAGTCGAGTAACTTGTTTTCGAATTTGGTCCCGGGGATCTCCAGCATCACTCAGTCCCCAGTGTCACCTAACATATATCTGTTTCATACCCTTCGCTAAGCACAATACTACACGATACTATCGCCGATTTTGAAATTTGGTGTTTGGTTCATTTTCTTCAGAAGTCGACAAAATTGCTTTCGAATTCGATCCCCAGGATACCCAGCATCAATTAATCCACAGGGTCACCTACATATTTTTTCCTTACCTTTTGCCAAGCACAAAACTATCGCCGATTTTCAATTTTGTTGTTGTATTTTCGTTGAGAAGTGATATGAATTGCTTTCGAATTTGCCACCCCGCTGATCTCCAGCAATGGTCCACAACTATAGAAAGTTAGGTTTGCTCCTCCTATTAGCGCGCCTGGCTCCGGGGAAGTAGGTATTTCCTAGGCCCCAGACAGACCCAGAAAATTTCAAAATCATTGGAAAAATTAGTTTTGCTTCGTATATGTCATTTTCGCACATAATATGGTCCATAATGACTATAGAAAGTTAGGTTTGCTCCTCCTATTAGCGCGCCTGGCTCCGGGGAAGTAGGTATTTCCTAGGCCCCAGACAGACCCAGAAAATTCAAAAATCAAGATGAAAAGTAGTTTTAATTCGTATTTGTCATGTTTGTACATATTATGGTCCGTAATGACTATAGAAAGTTAGGTTTGCTCCTCCTATTAGCGCGCCTGCCTCCGGGGAAGTAGGTATTTCCTAGGCCCCAGACAGACCCAGAAAATTCAAAAATCATGAGGAAAACTAGTTTTAATTTGTATTTGACGTTTTTGTACATATTATGTTCCAAAAATATTGCAGAATGTTAGGTTTGCCCCTCCTATTAGCGCGCCTGGCTTTGGGGAAATTTGTATTTCCTAGGCCCCAGACAGACCCAGAAAATCAAAAATCATGAGAAAACTTAGTTTTAATTCGTATTTGTCATAGTCGTACATTATATGCTCCATAATGACTATAGAAAGTAAGGTTTGTTCCTCCTATTAGCGCGCCTGGCTCTTATCGTCCCTCATCATCGTCCCTCCTCATCGTTCGTCCTCATCGCCCCCCCTCATCGTTCGTCCCCATGTCCCTCCCAGTTCCTCATCGTCCCTCCTCATCGTCCCTCCTCATCGATCGCCAGGAGGGGTCGCATTGTTTGGAGATTTTTGAATATGTTCGAATATTTTTCCAGTATTGTAGAATGCTTGTATAAACCATACCGTAAGCCCATTATTTAATTCCCTTCGGGAGTCCCGCCGACCCTTAGGCCGGGAAAGAATTGAATAGGATGCTGCCTCAAGAGGCGGAGAGCGCTGGCTTTCAGCACCACTATACATGTTAGTGGTGCATGGGTGGTAGGAAGCATGGGAGGTATTAGGATGGCAACAGGTAGGGTGGCATCAGGTAGGATGGCACTAGGTGGTAGGATGGCTTGCCGATCTGCTCTTTCATCAGCGCAGCCCACCTTGAACGTGGGGACTGCGATTGGTCAGCGCCCGTTCGCTGGCCTCGGTCGGTCATCCCGCCTTCGGGTTAGGGGAAGGGTAGGTGGCACCACATGTGGTGCACGTTGCTGTTGGTCGCTGTCGTCGACAGGTACCTTCTCGCAGCTGTGGGGCTTAAGGCGCGATTGTCGCGTGCGTGCATCGTCTCGCAAAGGCGTTTTTGTAGTTGTTCAGTGTGCGTCGGCAGCCATGGAGAACAATCGTCAGAAACGTAAGGAGATTGAGAATGGTGAAGCGCAGGGCGCTCCTCCAGCCAAGAAGAATTGGTCACAGAAAGACTTGAGAGATGATCTGAACTATCTCGGGATGTGCATACAGCAAGGCGAGGAGAATGCTTTGAAAAAAGTTGAGCTAAGAAGGAAATATGCCACATACCATAAAAGATGTCCTTCGGAAGCAGAGAAAGCACGCTTGGAGCAAGATTTTGATCAGGAGGTGAAAGGAATCAAGGAACGATCTAAAGTATTCGAAGACATGCTCTTCGATTGGAATCGTCGCTTCAAGACTCTAGAGGTGGTGAAGGAGAAGTTGGGTTCAGGCGCAGTCGAGCCGACTGCTGGCGGCTCTGGCACAAGTGCCAGCTCGAACGGTGAGGACGGGAGAATCGTTCAGATGAGTTGGGCGGATCTGCAAAAGTTTGGAATGGTTGCTGGCCAGGGTGGCGCCCAGATGGTTTTGCAGCAGCAGCCAGAACAGCCACAACGGCCACAACCAGCTCCTCTTGCACTCCAGGACGGTGCTGCGTCTTACGACGACGAAGACATGAAAGCGAAGGACGAAAGCTTGAAGAACCTTGCTGAAATGCACCGTGCCCTGTTGAAGGACTATGTCGAAGATGGCGGAAACGTTGAAACCGAAATAAAGGCCTACAACGAATTCATCGATGAAGATCCCGTACTCGACACTGATCTGGAAATCACTGAGGAAGAGCTGAAGGAATGGAAGGAAGGGGCTGGGAAAAAGTATGACGAGGAAGAGGTATACGACCTTGTGATCAAAGCTGTCGATGAGTATGATGGTGGTGATCTTCCAGCAAAGATGGGTGAGAGTATCAAGGACTTGGTCGCTAGGGCGCTCAATGTTGCGCAAAAGGGTTCGTCGTCATGTCAGGCGTCCAATATCGAGGATGTCCTCAAGGAAAAAGTGCCGGGGTTCAAGCCACGGCGGGCCCGCCCAGACTCTGACGACCCTGACGCGTCCGAATTCGATTCTGATGAGTTCGAGTCGGCCGACAGTGACGAGGATATTGAGGATGGCGTTTCAAGGGCGCTGGATCTTGCGAAAATAGAACCAGAGAAAGCTGACAAAGAAGATAGTGAAGAATATAGTGAGAATGAACCATCTTCGAAGCTTGGCCCGAATATCGCTCAACTGTTGGACGCGCCGAACGGAATTGGATTCGGAGAGTCAGACGACGAGAGTTCGGATGAGCATAAGAATGGCGAGTGAGAGGGTCGGCTTAGGATCGTAGTCGATGACGGGTGGTCTGGCTTGTGAACAGTGGCCGTCACCATTGACATTTGACCGTGTGTGAAAAAAAGTGTGCGCGTACATCGTGCCGCTGGCCGGCCGCTGGCTTAGCACCACATGTGGTGCACGTTTGTCCAGTCCGCAGCCGTTTCTTGCTCATGGTTCAAACCAACACGCCGGACGGCCAGAGGGGTCTGCGGATTCGTGTTTCAGCAAGTAAATAAGTTAAATCCTAAACGAATATAAGAAATGCTACATAATAGAACATCATAGAACATATTGTCATCTTGTTACCATTTAGCCTCCGACTCTTGCCACCCACCTTGTTTTTTAAACATTTTTTGTTGCATACTCCGTTACATCCCAACTATGACCTCCCACCCCTGGTGTTTACTGGCTGCTTGCTGTTGCAGGTCGGATGCTGGATGCTTGTAGACCCGGATTCTGCCCCACCCGCTGCCCCCCGCTGCCCCTTCGGTTCCGGGCACCTGTGCGGATGGATCCTTGACGGCCTTGGGTCCCAACCCAGAACTGTGGAATTCCTTGCTGTGCAGAACTTTTGGGTACTCGTTGGAGGTCTGGGGATAGGGACCTGGTGGGGGCGAGGGGCGTGGGGGTGGTGGGGGCGATCCCGTACATCCAATGCCCCGTAATCGTTATTGTCCATTGTCTCGTCGTCATCCTCCTCGTATTTCGTTAATCGTCTTGTCCTCTCGTCGTCGTCGTATTGTTTGTTCGTCACGTCGTCATCGTCATCTTCATCGTATCGTTGTCATCGTATCGTTGTTCGTCTCGTTGTCATCGTCGTCCTTCGTCATCGTCATCGTCTAATCTTCACCCTCGTCTGTCATCGTCATCGCCTCGTTGTCTTGTCGTGTATCGTCTCGTTAGCATCTTCGTCTTTCATCGTCTTCGTCGTGTTGTTAGTCTCGTCTTCACCCTCGTCTGTCTTTGTTATCGTCTCGTCGTCTTGTCGTGCATCGCCTCGTTAAATATCTTCGTCATTCGTCGTCTTCGTCGCGTTCTTAGTCTCGTCCTCATCCCCATTTTTCCATTACTCCGCTGGAACTCCCGCTGGGCTGTGGCTCGGCTGGGTGCTTGGCTGGCTGACCACTCCGTTGAGTTCCGTTTAACTCCGTTGAGCTCCGTTGAACTCCGCTCCGTTGAGCTCCGTTTAACTCTGTTTAACTCCGTTGAGCTCCGTTTAACTCCGCTTAACTCCGTTGAGCTCGATTTAACTTTGTTGAGCTCCGTTGAGCTCCGTTGAGCTCCATTTAACTTTGTTGAGCTCCGTTGCATCGCCATCTTCTCGGCGTTTCGTTGTCAATCGTCGCGCCCGCATCTTCTTCTTTTATCGTCATCGTCTCGTCGTTCATTGTCTCGTCGTGTATCGTCTTGTCGTCATCCTCGTCTCGTCGTCTGTGTGTTCATCGGCTGGCATAGCAATCGAAAAAGCATATTTCACGCACGCCCTTACCCCTCAAGCAGAGTGAGCAGATTCTAGGGACCAAGTCCAAACATATCCAAATACACGATAAAAAATATTAATATATTTTAAGGCTTCGCCTCTACCGCTGACCCCATCTGGCCGACCCCCGCGCCATCCTGCGCCTGAATGTGCGCAATTGCAAATGGCGTGGTCATAAATTGAAAGTTATTTGGAATGACGCTACGGTAGAGCGAGGATGCGTAGGTGGCACCACATGTGGTGCATGGAGTGTAGGAGGGTTTTGAGCATGGGAGGTATTAGGATGGCACTAGGTGGTAGGATGGCTTGCCGATCTGCTCTTCATCAGCGCAGCCCCACCTTGAACGTGGAGACTGCGATTGGTCAGCGCCCGTTCGCTGCCCTCGGTCGGTCATCCCGCCTTAGGGTTGGGGTCGCACCATACGTGGTGCATGGGTTTGGAAGGGGATCATTCCTGTTGGTCGCTGTCGTCGACAGGTTCCTTCTCGCAGCTGTGGGGCTTCAAGTGCAGTTGTCGCGTGCGTGCATCGTCTCGCAAAGGTGTTTCTGTAGTTGTTCGCTGTGTGGCGGCAGCAATGGAGAACAATGGTCAGAAATGTAAGGAGATTGAGAATGGTGAAGCGCAGGGCGCTCCTCCAGCCAAAAAGAATTGGTCACAGAAAGACTTGAAAGATGATCTGAACTATCTCGGGATGTGCATACAGCAAGGCGAAGATAACGCTTTGAACAAAGTTGAGCTAAGAAGGAAATATGCCACAGACCATAAAAGATGTCCTTCGGAAGCAGAGAAAGCACGCTTGGAGCAAGATTTTGATCAGGAGGTGAAAGAAATCAAGGAACGATCTAAAGTATTCGAAGACATGCTCTTCGATTGGAATCGTCGCTTCAAGACTCTAGAGGTGGTGAAGGAGAAGTTGGGTTCAGGCGCAGTCGAGCCGACTGCTGGCGGCTCCTCAGACGACAAACCAATGACTCGGGGGGAAATGGTGGCAATTTTGCGACAATGCCAAGCAAACCCCGCACCAAAACTGGTTATCGAAGATCAGACGAAGAAGTTGGACAATTTCATTAAGAAGATGGAAGCTCAAACGAAAGCCATGCAGGGCGTGGCAGACTTGGTGGACAAAGAAGTGGTCCTCGAAACAATATACCAAGACTATGAAATCGACGATATCGTGAGCAAACTCGAGTTGGAGAATAAGCTGGTTGAGAGGCTTGTCGGCGAAGACTACTTAGATGAGGTTGTTGAGATATTGAGCGAAAGCCTTTTGGAGAAAGACGCTGTGACCGAAAGGCTGAAGAAGAAGCGCAAGGCTGACGACTTTGGCGAGGAGAGGCAGGCGAAAAAGATAAAGGCTATCGGCCCAGATGGCACCGAGTATTTTGGTGAGGTCAAGAAGGACGGCCGGTGGCATGGTTATGGCGAGGCCATTTTTGTAAAGGTAAGGGATGCTAAGGTGGAGTCATATAAGGGCCAGTGGAAAGATAACACTTTGCATGGCCAGGGCAGATTGGTTTGGAAGGATGGTGCCCATTACGAGGGCCAGTCGGAGAATGGCAAAAAACATGGCCAGGGACGATTGCTTTGGAAGTCCTGGTGCCCATCGCGAGGGCCAGTGGGAGAATGGCAAGAAACATGGCCAGGGCATCCGGACTTATCAAAATAAGTCCAAATACGAGGGCCAGTGGGAGAATGGCAAGAAACATGGCCAAGGCATCCAGACTTATCAAGATAACTCCAAGTACGAGGGCCAGTGGGAGAATGGCAAGAAACATGGCCAGGGCATCATGACTCTTGAAGATGGTCGATCTTACGAGGGCCAGTGGGAGAATGACGAGAAGCATGGCCAGGGCATCCTGACTTTTCAAGATGGTCAATCTTACGAGGGCCAGTGGGAGAATGACAAGAAGCATGGCCAGGGCATCCAGACTTTTCAAGATAAGTCCAAATACTAGGGCCAGTGGAAAGATAACACTTTGCATGGCCAGGGCAGATTGGTTTGGAAGGATGGTGCCCATTACGAGGGCCTGTGGGAGAATAGCAAGAAACATGGCCAGGGCATCAAGACTTATCTAGATAACTCCAAGTACGAGGGCCAGTGGGGGAATCACAAATTCCATGGCCAGGGCATCAAAACTTATAAAGATGGTAGCTCTTACGAGGGCCAGTGGGGGAATGGCAAGCAGCATGGCCAGGGCATCCGGACTTATAAAGATAAGTCCAAATACGAGGGCCAGTGGGAGAATGGCAAGAAACATGGCCAAGGCATCCAGACTTATCAAGATAATTCCAAGTACGAGGGCCAGTGGAAAGATAACACTTTGCATGGCCAGGGCATCATGACTCATGAAGATGGTCGCTCTTACGAGGGCCAGTGGGAGAATGGCAAGAAACATGGCCAGGGCATTTGGACTATTGAAGATGGTGCCCATTACGAGGGCCTGTGGAAGGATGGAGAATTGCTTGAGATGAGTTAGCTATGGTAGCGTAGGATTGAGGATGGCCTTAGGTTTTTAGGGTGGTGCCTAGGTACAGCGGGGCCGCCCCCCCCCATTGACACTTGACCGTATGTGAAAAAACGTGCGCGCGCATCGTGCCGCTGGCCAATGGCTTCGCACCACATGTGGCGCACGCTTGTCCAGTCCGCAGCCATTTCTTGCTCATGGTTCAAATCAGCACGCCGGACGGCCAGAGAGGGTCTGCGAATTCTTATTTCAACAAGTAAATAAGTGAATCCCTAAACGAATATAAGAAATGTTACATGATAGAACATCAACATATTTTCATCTTGTTACCATTTAGCCTCCGACTCTTGCCACCCACCCTATTTTTTTTAAACATTTTTGTTGCATACTCCGTTACATCCCAATTATGACCTCTGGTTCATGCCGCCCACACCTGGTGATTACTGGCTGCTTGCTGTTACACGTTGGATGCTGGATGCTTGATGCTGGATGCTTGATGCTGGATTCTTGATGTTGGATGCTGGCTGCTGCATGTTGGATGCTTGCTGCTGCATGTTGGATGCTGGATGCTGGGTGGATGCTTAATGGATGCTGGAGTCAGGATTCTAGATGCTGGATGTTGCATGCTGCTTGCTTGATGCTGGATGTTGGATGCCAGATTCAGGATTCTAGATACTGGATGCTGGCTGTTGCAGGTTGAATGCTGGATACTTGATGCTGGATTCTTGATGTTGGATGCTGGATGCTGGATGCTGGCGGGATGCTTGATGTTAGATGGTGGATTCAGGGTTCTAAATGCTGGATGCTGGCTGTTGCATGTTGGATGCTTAATGCATGCTGGATTCAGGATTTTATATGCTGGATGTTGGTTGCATGCTGGTTGCTTGATGCTGGATGCGGGATTCAGGATGCTACATGATGGATGGTGGCTGATGCATGTTGGATGATGCTGGATGGTTGCTAGATGCTGGCTGTTGCAGGTTGGGTGCTGGATTCAGGATTTGGGATGTGCTTAAAAAGAAGGTTTTTTGCGAAGTTTTTCTCCAGCTCCTTGGCAACAACTTTCGTAAATTAATGAAACCTGTTCAAACGCACCTTGCTAATACTAGATAATAGGAATTGGCAACGTGCACCCCTGTTGTGAGCTTACCCGCATGGATTTCCATTCAGATTTCTACTCAGATTTCTGCTCAGATTGGTTGGGCTGGCTGGCTGGCTGGGTCTTTCTGGCTGGGGCTGGCTGGGCTGTGCTGGCTTTCTGGGTTTCTGCTCAGACTTCTGCTCAAATTTCTGCTCAGACTTTTGCTCAGACTTCTGCTCAGACTTCTGCTCAGACTTCTGCTCAGACTTCTGCTCAGACTTCTGCTCAGACTTCTGCTCAGACTTCTGCTCAGACTTCTGCTCAGATTTCTGCTCAGATTTCTGCTCAGATTCTGCTCAGACTTCTGCTCAGACTTCTGCTCAGACTTCTGCTCAGACTTCTGCTCAGATTTCCGTTCAGATTTCTGCTCAGATTGGCTTGGTCGTGCGGGCAAGGATTAAGCAGGGATTAAGGGGAGCAGGGGCTGGTGCTGGCTTCTGGGGCTAAATTTCTGCTCAGACCGCTGCTCGACTTCTGCTCAGACTTCTGCTAAGATTCTGCTCAGACTTCTGCTCAGACTTCTGCTCAGATTTCTGTTCAGATTTCTGCTCAGATTGGATTGGTCGCGCAGGCAGGGATTAAGCAGGGATTAAGGGGAGCAGGGGCTGGTGCTGGCTGGCTGGGTCTTTCTGGCTGGGGCTGGCTGGGCTGTGCTGACTTTCCACGGCTAAATTTCTGCTCAGACTTCTGCTCAGATTTCTGCTCAGACTTCTGCTCAGACTGGTTGGGCTGGCCTGCTGGGCCGTCCTGGCTTTCTGGGGCTAGATTTCTGCTCAGACTTCTGCTCAGACTTCTGCTCAGACTTCTGCTCAGATTTCTGTTCAGATTTCTGTTCAGATTTCTGCTCAGACTTCTGCTCAGACTTCTGCTCAGATTAGCTGGTCTGTGCTGGCAGGGAGCAGGCGGCAGGCAGGCAGGACAGGCAGGGGGCCAGGGGGGCGGGCAGGATTACAGGATTATAGGATTACAAGATTACTGAGTTCAGGAACACTAGGAGAAGACCTGGAGAAACATAGAAACATAGAAACCTTGAAGCACAGACAGCACAAAAGTCCATATTTCTATGTTTCTATGTTTCTGTGTTTCTGTGCAGCGGTGCTATATAATTCTAATCTGTTACATTATGCTGTGGAAAGCTCGCACGCACGCCGGGCCCAGGGCCGGCCCAAATGGCCATTTGGAGAGATGAACCACTTTTGAAATGGTTTTTTCGTTTCCGCAGAGGGGGTCTCGACATTCGCCTCTTCAGTTTTGTACATAAATAAGAGCAAATGCTTTGTTTTAAGTGAAAAAACGATCCAAAATCATAAATTTGCACAATTTTTTAAGTAAAACACATTTCAATCATGATTTAACACAAGGTCTAAGCTTCAGGCAAATTGAGTGTCGAAAAATGCTATTTTATAAGTAAAACCTGATTTGAATGAAAACGGCGTTGCCGACCGCCAAGCCAGAACACAGCTTTTCTACAGCTTTACTACAGCTTTTCTGCAGCTTTTTCACAGCTTTTCTACAGCTTTTCTACAGCTTTTCTACAGCTTTTCTACAGCTTTCCTACAGCTTTTCCATAGCTTTTCCACAGCTTTTCCACAGCTTTTCCATAGCTTTTCCACAGCTTTTCCACAGCTTTTCCACAGCTTTTCCATAACTTTTCCACAGCTTTTCCACAGCTTTACCACAGCTTTTCCACAGCTTTTCCGCTGGCTGGCTTGCTGGGTTGGTTGGCTGGCTGGGTTGGCTGGCTGGGGTCCTGCGCCGGAGGGGCGGGGGGGTCGTGCACCAGGGGGGGGAGGAATCCTGCACCAGAGGGGTCCTACACCAGAGGGGGGTCCCACACCAGGGGGGGGGTCCTACACCAGGGGGGTTCCTACACCAACGGGGGGCCTTACACCAAGCGCCCCCTCCTACACCAGGGGGGTCCTACACCAAGCGCCTCCTCCTACACCAGGGGGGTCCTACACCAAGCGCCCCCTCCTACACCAGGGGGGTCCTACACCAGGTGGGGTCCTACACCAGGGAGGTCCTACACCAGAGGGGGTCCTACACAGGCGCCCCCCTCCTACACCACGGGGGTCCTACACCTAGCATCCCCTCCTACACCTGGGGGGACTTACACCAGGCCTCCCTACACCAGGGGGGTCCTACACCAGGCGCCCCTCTTCTACACCAGGGGGGGTCCTACACCAGGCGCCCCTTGCTACACCAGGGGGGGTCCTACACCAAGCCTCCCCTCCCACTGGGGAGGTCCTACACCAGGGGGGGGGGGGGGGGTCCCACCCTTGTCCACCGTGTTCTAGCTGTCCCCCCCCCCATTTTGTGGCTTAATTTCCGGGGGGGGGGGGGGGGGTCCCTCCCTTGTCCTCCTTGTTCTAGCTGTCCCCGCCCCCTTGTTGTGGCTTCATTTCCTTCTGTTGTGGCTCTTTTGTCTCCCTGCTGTGGCGGTCCCCTTCCCCTCGTTTGGGATTGCCCTGGGCGTCCGGGGCAGCTGCGAGCAACGACAGGGTCGCCTCAGATGGTCCCTTTAATCGCGAAATCATGGTATTTCCATTGGCTCCCACCATTGGCTCCAAGTATTAAAATATGTTTTTGAGGGTTTGGGACGAGGGGCGCCCGCTGATATGAAACGCCTCAATTTTTAGAACGCGCTCGAACGCTTGGAGAGGGTCTGAACGGGACAACTTTTTTGTTTGATCGTTTCGATAGATTTGGGTACGCCTTGTTTGTTTCATGTATTTTTCCTCTGAGCGTCGAGTTGTGAAATGATTTCTTTTCGGTCCCAATGTATTTTGTATGTTTTTTTTGATGATACGAATGATGCTGAATGCTGGATGCTTGATGTTGGATGCTGGATGCTTCATGGTGGCTGTTGCATTTCAGATGCTGGATGCTTTATGCTGGAGGCGGCTGGAAAGTATGGATTGCACTAGGGATTGCAATAGGGATTGCAATAGGGATTTGGACCGGGATTTGGTTTGGGATTTGGATAGGGATTTGGATAGGAATGGATAGGGAATTGGATAGGGAATTGGATAGGGAATTGGATAGGGAATTGGATAGGGAATTGGATAGGGAATTGGATAGGGGGACCAGCTCAGGACCAGCTCAGGACCAGCTCAGGACCAGCTCTCACCCTGCTCTCACCCTGCTCTCACCCTGCTCTCACCCTGCTCTCACCTTGCTTACACCAGCTGCTGACAAGCTGTTGACAAGCTGGTATCGTCTTCGTCTCCCCCGCCCTCCAACTCCCAACTTCCAACTTCCAACCTCCAACTCCCAACTTCCAACTTCCAACTCCCAACTTCCAATGAGTTCTACCCGCAGCTTACTCAACACAAGTTTACCAACAATGCTTAAAAACAACGTTTTTTGCAAAGTTGTTCTCCAGCTCCTTGGCAACAACTTTCGTAAATTAATGAAACCGTTTGAAAGGACGCTTACATTAGTAGAAAAGTCCCGTTGTAAGCGGAAACGCTGTAATAATGCACTTTTTGCACTTCTGCTGCACGTCTGGTTGAGCTGCGGAAAATCTCGTAAATTAATGAAACCGTTTGAAAGGACGTTTACATTAGTAGACAAGTCCCGTGGTAAGCGGGAACGCTGTAATAATGCACTTTTTGCACTTCTGCCGCACGTCTTGTTGAGCTGCGGAAAATCTCGTAAATTAATGAAACCGTTTGAAACGACGCTTACATTAGTAGAAAAGTCCCGTGGTAAGCGGAAACGCTGTAATAATGCACTTTTTGCACTTCTGCCGCACGTCTTGTTGAGCTGCGGAAAATCTCGTAAATTAATGAAACCGTTTGAAAGGACGCTTACATTAGTAGAAAAGCCCCGTGGTAAGCTGCGGAAGCGCTGTAATAATGCACTTTGTGCACTTCTTGCCACACGTCTTGTTGAGCTGCGGATAATCTCGTAAATTAATGAAACCGTTTGAAAGGACGCTTACATTAGTAGAAAAGTCCTGTGTTTAGCTGCGGAAGCGCTGTAATAATACACTTTTTGCACTTCTGCCGCACGTATTGTTGAGCTGCGGAAAATCTCGTAAATTAATGAAACCGTTTGAAACGACGCTTACATTAGTAGAAAAGTCCCGTGGTAAGCGGAAACGCTGTAATAATGCACTTTTTGCACTTCTGCCGCACGTCTTGTTGAGCTGCGGAAAATCTCGTAAATTAATGAAACCGTTTGAAACGACGCTTACATTAGTAGAAAAGTCCTGTGTTAAGCTGCGGAAGCGCTGTAATAATGCACTTTTTGCACTTCTGCCGCACGTCTTGTTGAGCTTTTATTGTGTTATGCTTCCAACTTCCAACTACGAACTTCCAATGGGTTCTACCCGAAGCTTACCCAAAACAAGTTTACCAACAATGCTTGAAAACAACGTTTTTTTTGCAAAGTTGTTCTCCAGCTCCTTGGCAACGTGCCCCCCTGTTGTGAGCTTACCCGCATGGATTTCTATTTAGATTTCTGTTCAGATTTCTGTTCAGACTTCTGCTCAGGTTGGTTGGGCTGGCTGGCTGGGTCTTTCTGGCTGGGGCTGGCTGGGCTGTGCTGGCTTTCTGGGGCTAGATTTTCTGCTCAGAGTTTCTACTCAGACTTCTGCTCAGATTGTTGTCTCTGCTGGGATGTCTCTACTTGAGTCCGTACTTGAGTCTGTACTTGAGTCCGTGCTTGAGTCCGTGTTTGAGTCCGTACTTGAGTCTGTACTTGAGTCCGTACTTATCTCCTTGGGGTCCGTACTTGAGTCCGTACGCAGCTTTCGGGGACATTGGTGTTTGCCGACATTGGTGTTTGGAGACATTGGTGTTTGCCGACATCGGCATTCAGAGACATTGGTGTTTACAGACATTGGTGTTTGCCGACATTAGTGTTTGCAGAAATTGGTGTTTGGAGACATTTGTGTTTGCCGACATTGGCGTTTGGAGACATTGGCGTTTACAGACATTGGTGTTTGGAGACATCGACTTTTGCCGACATTGGCATTCACAGACATTGGCATTCACAGGCATTGGCGTTTGGGGACATTGATGTTTGCCGACATTAGCATTCGGAGACATTGGCGTTTACAGACATTGGTGTTTGGAGACATTAGTGTTTGCCAACATCGGCTTATGCCGGGGGTCTCTGCTGGCAGACTGTGTTGTCTATGTTGGGGCCTCTCTGTTGGGAATCGCTGTTGGCAGTCAATCCCAAGGCGGGGAATCGCTGCCCAGGGGAGGGGGGAATTACATTTGGATGTCTCTGCAGAAACCTAGAAACCTTGAAACACAGACAGCACAAAAGTCCAT
Organism: Prorocentrum cordatum; assembly: GCA_963575745.1. Lineage (NCBI taxonomy): Eukaryota > Dinophyceae > Prorocentrales > Prorocentraceae > Prorocentrum > Prorocentrum cordatum. The sequence continues at coordinate 36,511 of CAUYUJ010022268.1, forward strand.
ATTCCTATGTTTCTATGTTTCTATGTTTCTGTGTTTCTGTGCTTCGGTTGCTTCTGCAAGTAATCATGCATACGTGCCCGCATCGGCTCAGAATTTTTCGCTAGCATATCTTGTGTACTATCGTCAGGTTGTTGCAATGGCCGAAAAATTCCTTCGCCATCCAATCAGCGCTGTGGAAAAAAGCGGACCCTTTCAGGCGAAGTTGGATCGGAAGTGTCCGAGCGCAGCCTCAACCGTCTGGCAGATCTGCATATGCACTCGCGGATGCTGTGGATTGTGTGCTTCATCGAGACAACCAAGCCCACATCGGATGTCTTTGATCTCCTGTGGGAGCCGATGCTCGCCAAGGGACACCGACGCCTGAGCGTCAGGCGTGGATCCGACCAGGACGCCGTTATGGCTCTCATCCACAAGGCTGATCAGGCGAAGGTGGATCTGGGCACTCTGCCCGAGCAGGTTCGCCCCACTGCTCTCTTCGAGGTCTTGAAGCCTGGGCGGGGCCTGGCCGGTGCAAGGGCGATCGAAGATTTCGTGCGGGCATGGTTCCAAGAATACAGTCAGATCACTTCCAACTTCGCAACCGAATCCCCGAAGGAGGTCGACGACATGCCTATCCATGGTAACGACGAGCCCCCCGTTGAGTTCGAAACACTGTTTGACAGCGTGAAGGACTTGGATGAAGAGGAGTTGATACAGCTCAAGGCGCAAACGAAGCTGGCTGACAAACATGACCGCAGCCCAGGCACACAGGGTCATGCGCTACTTAAGTGCGGCCCCGAAATTCAGAAGCTCCGACGTCTCGAGGAAAAACGCGAGTCGAAACGCAAACTTCAAGATGGCATTGTCTTCAGGGTTGGTGAGCCTGGTTGCACCAAATTAATCTATCCAGACGATGTGCGGGCCCTCGCTGCCAAGCCTGGTCGCACCTATAACCCCCTGACCAAGCAGAACGAGACAGTGACGCTGTCCGAGTACGTTGAGTCAAGGCTCCACTTGGAGAAGACGCTTGTGCTGTGGGGGGCTGGCGGGAATCAGAAGACGCCATCTGCCGAAGCGATCGCGAAAGATTTTGCCATCAGGTACGACACCAGGTACATCAAGGGTAACGGCCCCGAAGCCTTGAAGAAAGTGCAAGATGAATTCGAAAGGTTCGTCACTGTTATCTTCGAAGAGTTCTCGGCGGACGACGTCGCACAGCATGGCAAGAAACTTTCTGCGAACTATTTCAAGCACCTCCTGGATGCTCGTAATGGTGGACAGGTGCGCGTCCGCAATGTCATGCTCCATTTCAAGCCGCTGCAGCCTCGCATTATCTGCGTCAATGACACTCCAAAAGAATGGCTCCGGGCTATCGAGGGTGTGAAGGACACAGACAAGCTACCGCTGGAGAAGCGTGTCCTGTTCGTACATGTGGACGAGCTGGTCATATCTCCAGAAGCTGTAGCAGCATACGAAGCAGATCTGGATGACATTGTCAAAGCGGGCAAACGACGCAGGTTGGAGCACTACTCTGAGTACTCGGCAATGGACATCGAAGTGTCGAGCACAGTCCTGAATGAGGAGCCCTCGACGTCTGCAGGTAGCTCTTCCATTTCCGGCAAGTCTGATGCTGATTCCGTCGGGGCACTCGATTCTCTGTGGAGCTGTGATGAGTCATCAGACGACGAAGGCAGCGCCATCACGACTATTTTCAGACCTCTCCAAGGCCGAGAGCAAGCAGCCATCGATTACAAAGAAGTAGAACACATTGTCAAGGAAGCAACCGAGGGTAACACTTACATCAAGGCTGCAGACCAGTGGCAACACATCGCAGATTTCTTAGGCCATCTGGTCGCAGCCAGCTTTGCATCACCCGAGCTTGCAGCAAAGACCCCTCCAGGCTATGATTTCCTCCCTCTTGTGGCTTTCCCACACCCAAATGGAGATAATCGTGGGAGGACTGCCCTTGCGAGGGACATTGTCCAGGCAATGGGCGCCCATGTCAAACACCATGTATTTGCTCTCGTCGTCTGGCGCTATTTCAACACAAAAGAAGCTTGGGAAAAGCTCCGTCCATTATTGGTCCCATTTGCACACGCAGATGGCGCAGATGAGGACGTCGAGAAACTCAAAAAGAATATCGAAGGGATCTACGGCGACAACAAGGAAAAGTCTTACCTCTTCTCAACGGGTGATGGGATCAGGTGCCCCGCTGGAGCAGGCTCGTGGCGACAAGCAGTGACGAAACATATCGGAGCGTGGTGGGATGCATCAAAACGTGCAGCTGACATTCTGATTCACGAAAAAACAACACCAGAGTCTTGGCATCGTGCTTTCATTGGCGAGATCGTGCCTGCGCTGCCGTGCTTTGGATTGGACTACTGGCCCAAGTTCATTTATGGAGACATTGGACACCACGTTGCTCCAGACAAAGTAGACCTGATGCGATGCACCATTGTTGGCATCGGCCCACGCAAGTTGTTTCAGATGTGGGGAGTTGACATGCCGAAGAATGGCAAAAGGGCTCAAGAGGTCGGTCTTCAGGTGATTCGTGAACTTCAAAGTATCGTGGCTGCTGTCTATGATTCGGGGAAACACGCTGGCATTGAGGCTGCCAAAAAGAAAGCAGGCCTGCGCCCATTGTCTTCTTACGACCTCCAAGTACAAGGCTGCGAGTGTAAAAGAGGCCATAAGCTTCCTGGGAGGATCGCAAAGGCTAGAGCACAGCTTCTCCCATGATTATGATCATGGTCATACAGAGCATTTCAAACATTTGATGGGGGAATGGAGCGGCATATACAGAGAAAGCCAGTTCTATCACAGTGAGAGCCGAACGAGATTATAAAGAGAGAGAGGCTCCAATCACAGTAGGGTTAGATTCTTTCTCAGATTCGACAAGATGAGGTCATCATAGTATATGTGTGCGGTAGGTAGGTAGTGACATTGACAGGTAGCGAATTGTGCATTCTCAGATAGAACATGTTGCATTCTCAAGTACACCCCCGCCCCCCCCCCCATAATCAGTATCATGGTGGTATTATGGTAGTATAGTAAAGCCGCCTACATGAAGGGTAGCGGGTGGATGGCGGCCTGTTAGCTGCATGTCGTATCTATAGTTGCAACTCGGCACTGTAACCGTGATAGCGTTATGTCGAAGCACCGAGTCTTAGACGCTAAATCTTAATTCTTAAATCTTAAATCTTAATTCTTAATTCTTGAATCTTACTTCTTACATGTGTGGCCTTAAACGTTAAACCTTAATTCTTAAATCTTAAATCTTAAATCTTAAATCTTACATTTCAGATAATAGACATTACATATTATGTATTGATAGAGAATCCCAGACATGTATTAAGGGCTTACTCCCCAGCTTCTAAGCTCTAGTGTTGAATATGTAAGATTTAAGATGTAAACTTTAAGATTTAAGATTTAAGATTTAGCGGTAAGGCTTACTCTCTAACCTCTAAGCACTAATATCTAAGATTTAAGATTTAAGATTTAAGATTTAAGAATTCAAATATAAGAGTTAGTCTGGTCAGAATCTAGTAAGATAATTTGTTGATAGTGAATTCATTCTCTGTGTTTGTAGCGCTGCTCATTCAAGATCTGTATTCAAGAACTAGGACGCCATCATGCACCTTCTGGCGTTACGCCACGTGTCTGGATAAATTGTATTAGCGGTACTAGATGTGCGTGCATCTTCTGTCACGATACTGATATGAAATCTTCCAGCCAAGCAAATCACATTGTTCCTGTGCTTAGCAATTGTCTTCGTTGCTTGACAGCGATGACCAACGCATCATCCTCTATGGATAGTGTCTGGTGGTGTGTCGCCTCTGGGACTGGATATTTGGAATGCCCTGTAGATGTACAAAAGACTTTCAGAAGAGGCACACGAGTGAAGGCGGCGGCCTGGAAACGACCAACTGCAAACGGAGGAGAATTCTTTGTGGCTATCGCGGCTGAGATCCAGAAGTGTGATGATGAGGCGGGAGCAAGAAGCCGATATAGTGTGGATTTCAATAAGAAGAACGGTACTTTTGGTACTAAACTCCGTAACTGTGACAACATTGTATTGAAAACGGTCTTCCGTGCAGGGCTTAGTTTCCGCAGCTATTTCTACGACTTCGAGGTCATCCGTGACGATTCTCACAATATCACGACTGCGTCTTCGGCCATAGTTCCACACTCAGTCTCAGCGATGACGATACTCCAAGGTAGCATCACTGGGTCTGATACAGAGACATTCGATCATTATGCATCACTGGGTCTACAGGAAGGTGCTTCACAAGAGCAAGTAAAATCGGCATATCACACCTTAGCCCGTCTCTACCACCCTGACAAGAGCAACAGATTGGCAGATGTAAGTAAATTCATCGCAGCACAGAACGCCTACGAAGTACTTACAGGAAGACGAGCTGAGAGGAATGACGTGATCGTAGCACCCAAGCATCGTAAGTTGTCTGCGACCAACGATTATGAAGCTATCAACACCGAAGTGCACGTGCTCCTGCAGTATAAACAAAAGCTACAGACCGAGCTACAACATGTTGAGATGCGCATTCGTCAGGCGAAGGACATCAAATCTGAGAAACAGACGATTGATCACCGGGAGGAGGCTGTAACGTTCACTCAACGATTTCATATGTCTGCTCGGTACTGGGACAAGGCAGACTTAATGAAATGGTTTCAGCCTGAGCGATACGAAGACGACGCCCACCACGACTACCTGAGTAAAACGCTCTCACATGGCTATGGCCCTCACCTGCGCAAGAATAATCAAGACCTAGATCCCTATTTACAGTTCCTATCTTTCTCGCCTCAGTACAGAGAAGAAAAAATGAAGGGCTTCGCTATAGAGAAGAAACTGAGGTTGGGTCTTTCGAAAACTATACAAGTACGCGTAGGAATGGATCAGCTCGATGCAGTGGACCATGGGCCCATACTTCATTTACCACTTCAAGCCTTGTGGCAGTACCCCTCCTACCAGAAACGTCTCAGACTGCAAGGCTTCGATTTCGTGCTGGCAGACTCCCTGCTCTACGAAAATGTATTCCATAGATTGTATACGTGGGGTATGCTCGAACGACCTAAAACCGGACTTGATCTGGATGTGAAGCGGGTACAGGAGGTGTTTGGGCAGGTGCAGTGGCGGCAGGATCCTCCGTTAGGGTATTATACTGAGGCTGATTACCGACGTCCAGTCGAAGAGAAGAAACAGCTTATGCTCATGGATGGCCCCCATGGTTCTGAGGAAGCGAAACAGGCACATGAGAAGAAAGTATGGGGAGGTGCAAAGCCGAAGAATGTCAATGAGCTGGCGAAGTGGTGCGAGGAGAAGAGGAAGAAGAAGGCAGAGCAGAATAATGTACGTGAGCTGGCGGAGTCGTGCGAGAAAAATGAAAGCGAGCCGGAGCCCGAGTCTGAAGAGGCAGACTCTATGGCAGAGGATTCGGCAGATCCAGATGTGGAAGATAGTGACTATGGGCACGCAGGCAAGAGGCAACGAGTGTCGTAGAGAGTCTGAATCTTAGTAAGAGTGCGAACGCTCACTGACTAAGTGAGAGAATGAACTACCAAAGCACTTACAGTATTATTGTAGAGCGTTTCTTCGAAGTCTAGTTCTGCTACCAGTGCGAGCATGCAGTATGGTAAGCCTCGCGAGTTTGATTCTATCTATCTTAGAGAGAGAGAGAGAGAGAGAGAGAGAGAACGCTATAGAGTGACATCGATATCGGATGCTCTGTCTAAGATAGCCCACGTCGAACATGGTAGCGCTGTAACCCGTGACAGTATATAGCTTGTAGCCAGTGACAGACACTAGTGTGTGTGTGGCTCGCTTCCAGTGACGGTGAGAACATATAATATAGTAAGCTTAGTAAACGTAATGATATCTCCCGTTATTCTCCGTCCCCGCATCGCATCCCCCTCCCAACATCCCCCCACATGTTTGCAGATGCACAGCTGCCTCCGACTGCTGCACTCCATGGTAGTTGCCCTTCTGTGCACATACCTTCTACATGTCCCCCCAGATCTAGCGACGTAAAGTATTGCCCGAGATGATGTTGTCATACCCATACTCAGATAGAAGTATGTCCCTGCATTTCCAAAGCCCCCACCCCACGCGCAATGTTGCCATGGTACCACGGGTGTGTGAGTGTGTGTGCCTCTGACGTGTATGTGCGTTCATCCATCTACTTAGTGAGTCTTCCTCCATTGAAATAGTGCTCAAAGCTACGTCTTCTAGGAACAATTTATCATCTTGACAAAAGTTATGGCGCCGAAGGCATCAACCATGAAACAGGCATCACGTCGTGCGGCAAAAGCGAAGGCAAAAGCGAAGGCAAAGGCTAACCCAGCATCCAAAGGAAGTGGAAAAGGAAATCGTATTTCGGAGCCTGCAAATATGGAGATAGTTTCGGTGGAAGCATACAATGCACTTACAGGCGATCAAATGACAAAGGCTAACTTTCCCAAACTCGCGACGGCACAAGAACTGCTGCGCGGATTGTGCAGGATGTGTAAGATGGACCCAGAAGAGACAGCATTGGTTTACAATGGAAATCGAATCGATCTCGAAAACATCACTTTGAAACAGCTTGGTTGTGGGTCGGAGGTAAACATGCAGCTGCTGAAATCAAATAGGAAAATCACGACTATCGATGAAATGATACGCGTATTTAATCGACATCTTCCTAAGAATAATGGTGCAGCAGTCGAACCACCTCCAACCTTATCATTTCTTGATCCAGCGTTTAAAAACTATGAAGGAGAGTTTGTTGCCAGAATGCTTGGCGATGGTGATGGTTGCCCCCGGCACACAAAAGAAATAAGGTTCTACAGCCCAGACGGCGAAAAATATTGCTCCGCTATTGTTGACACTCGCGGCTACCTTAAAGCATACTGGATGCTTGATTCACGCCCAGTTTTCTTGCATATTCGCAGTGTCGGAATTTTTGAAGACATGAAGGTAAATGCCCAAAATGGTCACATGAGAAGTTGTAAGTGTCCTGAGTGTGTCTGAGCCATCAGCGAGAAAAGGCAACCTGTCCTCTAACACAGAATCAGAATGTGAGAGAATCTGAATCATAGAAAGAGAGGGTGTAATTCGGAACCCATAGATATGAGTCAGACATAGTCAACAGTCACCGTGAGTGAGAATAATGCGTCGGAAATTCTAGATTATCACAATCATACACATAAAGTTATTCAGAAACAAAAAGGGCGTATCTATGGTAGTAGTCTAGCGCATGCATCTATCTATGGTAGCAGAATAAACGTGCATCCGCTACTCATAGCATCTTGTACTTGATAATGCTCGATATTCTCTCTCTTCTCACCCCTCAAGAAAATTCCTTTCCGAACTTGTCTATCAGATTCCCACATCCCCTTCTATCCGGGAGTATGCATGTGCGCGTATTCCCAGAAAGTGTGTACTCTGAAGTAGCTGATAGTTCAGGGCCCCCGTGCTACCACAACCCCCCCCGCACTGCCATGCCGATCGCAATACGAGTGCGTTCAACAGGCCGTGGTTCTCATCTGCCAGTCAATCAAATATATCACAGCCAATCTTCGGTTCAAGCCAACGTCACTAGTTTCCTCGCCGCAGAGCGTTGAGTCTTTTCAGTATTTTCAGTATTTTCAATATTTTCATTATTTCGAAAATACCATGAAGATTTTCATTCAATCGCCGCACAATGACCCATTGCAGGTCGAAGTTGATGCTGCTTCCACAGTCAAAGATCTGAAGCAAGTGTGTCAACTTGTTGGTGCGAACATTCGCTATAAAGGAGCACCTTTGATCAATACAGACACGCTTGCATCAAAAGAAATTAAAGCTGGAGACACACTCCATGTGTTTCCACCGAATAAAGAACGCAGCGGTGGCGCAACATACCAAGCACAACAAAGGTTGATTAAAGGCTCCACATTGAAGTCTACGGCCCACCCATCTCTACACCAACAGACGCAAGCCGTCGTGATGGATGCGAGTCGCCGAACCCAAGAGATCGTGAATAACAGATGCGACAAACTCGAAGAGCAAGTAGGAAAGTTGTTAGATTATCATGAAAAGGCGCCACCATCAAACCCATCAGATCTCGACTTGATGGCGAAAGTTCTAAATCGATTCAAAGTTGCAAGGATGAATGAAATCTTGAAGAAATACCATTGCCACCGACCAGTGGGCGTGAAAAAAGAAGACAAAGCTGCTTTGATTGTGAAGCACGTCCCAAGCACTCAACTCTTTCAGTTGCTCGAAGAATCTGGTTCTCTCTCTAAGACAGAAGATGCCTCGACTCCACCTTGCCCCAAAATTGTGTCCAAGCTAGCACCGAAGATTGCCCCATCCCGACAGATGACCTTGGAAGAGAATCTGAATATGTGTCGCAAGCGCGTTTGTGCTAATATGTTATCCTCCAACCATGGCAGCAGCGCGTTTGTGGCTGACGAAGGAGAGGAGGAGCCGGGCGTCAGCACCAAGCGACGCACACTTGGAAGACGCCACCTATGATATTATGATATATTATGATAGAGAGTGAGAGATAAGAATGTATCATAGGTGGTAGACTTTGCTGCGACCATTCAAGTGCACAATCTCAGACTGTGCCACGATACGGTATTGTGTAGAGAGCGCGCATGACAGTGTAAGACGTGCTCGCTTTGAAATCTGAGATTATGTCATTTATGTGCCGTGTGCTATAGAATCTAGAAAATTGAATGTCACTGATTTGCGCGCTAGTGTTTATCTCGTACTCCCCGATCTACATCTCCCCGATTTCGCCCATTCCTTGCAGGCGCCGAATCTTATGCGTGTGAACACAACAGTGAAACGCAGCACTGAGCCAAGCATGAAATATGTTGCGTCAAGGAATGAAGCGGAAGATCCAACATGCATGGCTTGCCCTGCCAGTACAGAGAGCGATTTCCGTATCATGGCACTGCGCTTTATTTTCGTGTTCAAAATTGTTTCGCTGGAATGTGTGACGATGGAAGCATCTTAGCCGTGATTGTATCCTAGTTGCCTTTTTTGCTCAAGCCACCAGCTCATTGGGCCAGAAGCGCGAGCGTCTTAAAGCTCCAGCCCCGAACACGTACTAGCTGCTTCGTCGTGGTGATATCCCCTTTCTCACGTTTTTGTTGTCTTTTTTGCTTTAAAATATTTTTGGTGTATCCTAGATGTCCAACGAAATGTACCCCCAAGGTCCTTACCCCTAAGGCCCCTTACCTTACCCCCAAGGTCTTCCAAGAACAACAAATGTTAATATTTATGTATCCCTCACTTGCCTTAATACCCCCAAGGTCCCCTGATACCCCCAAGGTCCTTTACCCCTAAGGTCCTTACCCCTGAGGCCCCTTACCTTACCCCCAAGGTCTTCCAAGAACAAAAAATGTTAAATATTTATGTACCCCTCACTTGCCTTAATACCCCCAAGGTCCTATACCCCGAAGGTCCTTTACCCCTAAGGTCCTTTACCCCTAAGGTCCTTCACCTTTACCTCAAAGAACTTCCAAGACCAAAAAATGTTAATATTTATGTATCCCTCACTTGCCCTAATACCCCCAAGGTCCTATACCCCCAAGGTCCTATACCCCCAAGGTCCTTACCCCTAAGGTCCTTCACCTTTACCCCGAAGGTTTTCCAAGAACCAAAAATGTTAATATGTATGTATCCCTCACTTGCCTTAATACCCCCAAGGTCCTATACCCCCAAGGTCCTATACCCCCAAGGTCCTTGCCCCTAAGGTCCTTCACCTTTACCCCAAAGGTCTTCCAAGAACAAAAAATATTAATATTTATGTATCCCTCACTTGCCTTAATACCCCCAAGGTCCTATACCCCCAAGGTCCTTTACCCCTAAGGTCCTTTACCCCTAAGGTCCTTCACCTTTACCCCAAAGGTCTTCCAAGAACAAAAAATGTTAATATTTATGTATCCCTCACTTGCCTTAATACCCCCAAGGTCCTATACCCCGAAGGCCCTTTACCCCTAAGGTCCTTTACCCCTAAGGTCATCCAAGAAGAAGAAAGATCTAAGTATTTATGTTGCTCTTGCAACGGCTTTAGTACCCCTAAGGTCCTTTAGCCCACAAGGTCCCCTGATACCCCTAAGGTCCTTTCCCCCAAGAAGAAGAAATATCTACATATTCTTGTCTCTCTTGCAACGGCCTTAATACCCCTGAGGTCTTCCAAGAACAATATTGTATTTTTTGTAATGGCTGTAATACCCCCAAGGTTCCCTTCTATATGCATTCGTATTGTATTTTCATTTAGTTTTAATAATTAAATAGTTTTCATCATGCTGGGTGAAGGTATATCTGGCGATGGATCTTCGCAAGGTGTTGCTTGAGCGAGTCGAAGCGGAGAAGTACAGAGTGGATGATAATGAGCACTTGGTAGCTGCTTGGGACCATCTCCTTCGTCAGATGCCAGCTGGGTGTCCTAGCCAGTGGTTCGCTGACCGCCTTCAGATGTTGGGTGCACGCATCGATGCTGGTGATTTTGGAAAGACTTGCTCGTTGCTCTTTCCAGACGGTGAGCGTTATCACGAGAGCCATGTCTGGACGTATATCGCACAACGTCTCTGGTGCATGAAATCTTTAGTAACAACACGCAAGCCATCCTTTGAAGACCATTGCCCTCCATACATCCCCCAAAAAAGAACCTTCTGCCGTGCTAACAGCGGGGAGGCATGGTCAGCTGAAAATCGTGCACAGAAGCTGCTTATGCTTAAGGATTACTTCTGTCCTCCAGCGCGTGGCCCTGCTCGGGTACAGACTCTTGATGATCTTGGGTTGGTGCGGCGTGGCGCAATCGTGACAAAAGGACACGCACGCTGTCAAGGATATCAGACTGTATGGCAGCGCTTGCCTGAAGAACAAACCTTTGCACCTTGGCTGCGCCCTATTCCCTTGCCAGTGCTTCGAGGCGGCTGGAAATCTGCTCCACCAGACGCCAAGCCATGGTGGGTGACCGAGAAGCCACGTTTCCCGTTCAACACAATTGAGGACGCACCATCATCTGAGATTGAGAACAGGGCTGCATCACTGCTAGCATTGGAGGACGGGCAAGTTGACGACGATACCGATAAGGCTGAGGATGAGGAGACTGCCTCTGATTCAGAAGCAGAGGATGAAGAGCCAGCACTTGCAGAGCTTCCAGAGTGCGCTATTTGTCACGATCAGCTGACTGGTACGGATACGGCCTCGACGAAGTGCGGTCACGCGTTTCACGCAATGTGCCTGGTCAACTGGACGATTGACGGTAAGACGTCATGCCCAATGTGCCGCGCATGTCTTAAGACTGGTGAAGCTCGCGCCGCTGTCACTACTGCTCCTGCGCAGAGTCTCTCAGATGCTGCTCCTGCTGCTGCTGTACCAAGTGTCAGTAATCAGTTGTCGGACCCTTCCGTCGAGTGTGAGGAGCCATCATCGCCAGGATTGATTGCGGCAGAGATCGAGGAACCAGCATCTACTCTGAGTATGATACCACCTCTCTCGGTGACACCACCAAAATCTATGGTACCAGCATCTACTCTGAGTATGGTACCATCACCTATGGAGGAGGAAACGCCAGTATCTATGGTGCCGGCACCAGTATCGAAGCCAGTAATTCCACCTGGTGGTTGGCAGCCTGCCAAGCTGAAGAAGTTGATTGATGGTTGCTACCCCACTGGCTGTCCAGTGACCCAGAAAGATGTAGACGCTTATCGCCGACTTAAAGCAAATAAGGGTGGCAACATGGGCTCGGCAGCCAAAGCGAAGAGAGACTCTGAGATTGATAAGCTCCAGCTGAAGTTCGCGGAAGGATGGGACGAGACACTGAGGATGAACGGTACTTCGAACACTGGTGCCAGCAGCAGTGGTGCTCGATCGAGTCGTGCCACGATTGGATGAGGACCTCAGAATTGGGAACCGGGGGAACGAGAGTGAGAGCATCTAAGACGCGACGTCCATAGCCTATAGATGCTGCAGCTAGAACAGTGAGTTGCGCTATAAAACAGAGTTGCGCGAAACACCTTTGCATTCCGCCCTACCCCCCAGATCTAGCGGCGGAAGGTATTGCCCCAGATGATGTTGTCATACCCCATACTCAGATAGAAGTATGTCCCTGCATTTCCAAAGCCCCCCACCCTCACCCCACCACGCACAATATTATATCATTGCAGTGCCACAGTGCCACAGTGCCACAGGTGTGTGAGTGTGTGTGCCTCTGACGTGTATGTGCGTTCATCCATCTATGTAACGAGTCTTCCTCCATTCAAACAGTGCTCAAAGCTGCGTCTTCTTAGCAACAACTCATTATCTTGACAAAAGTTATTCGAGGAAGATTCAGGATAAGAATCTGATCCTAAGCCCACTATTTAAGCAAAAACTGCATTCAGGGATCAGTCATGACAAAAAGGCTTGCACAAACAGCTTTCGATATCATATCCCAGGACAGGGCGGAGTGGGGAAAGAGCAAGCGTGCAAGAACAACTGACATGTTAGACACCATCCGCTTCAAAGCTTTTTTATCCGTCTTTCGGCAAGCATCGACGATGTAATCGGGCACGTGGAGAGGTTGGATCCACAGTACGAGAATTTGATCAACAGATTGGCCGCCTATCTGGGACAAGATCCGCGGGAGCTTTGGTTTCAGAATAATGTCGACACGGTGTGTGGGTTCTTGGTCGGAATTCAATCAGATCTGGAGGCCCTGGTCCGCAAAGCCGTGGACTGGCGCCGCCAGGATGGGCTAGGCCTTCTTAATGCGAGCTTGCGTGCCGCATTCCAGGTATTACCACCGAGTATTGTGACAGGTTGGCTAAAGGAGCCTGGGCTCTCAGGCTATACAATTTCGGACACATTCTACCACGCCATCGACATAGTTGCGGATGCGACGCCCAGTGTGAACCCAGGTTTTTGCAATTTCGCATATCGGATCGCAGGCCTCAGTGGCCTCGAACCACCCCCCAGCATCATGGATACTCCGACTGGCCTTACTGACTCCGATAACGAGAGCGAATCAGAAGAAGATGAGGAATGAAGACTGACAGCGATAGCGACAGTAATAGAGATCAAAACGAACCATAAGCTTGAACATACGGTAACACCGTAATTTTAAGCCTCAGCCCGGCCTCCTTTGGAGGCTTCTTTTTGGCTCCCAGTGCTTCGCGTCGGCTTGCCGAGACGAAGAAACCCGCATCCGGTTGCGGGACGTGGGTGCGGGAAGCGGCCCCGCCAAAACTAAGGCAGCAATCGTATTCTCACAACGCGGCGCGTGTATAAAACAATAGGAAAAATGCTAAGCATACCAGAGTCGCTTTGTATCACTAGTCGGTAGTCGGCCCAGCTTCAGACTACAGGCCGCTTCGAATATGCCCCGTTCCACCAAGGCCAAGACTATACATGACTATGAAGCCTTGGAAACCTCGTTTGGTCCCACGAATGGTCCACGTGACCTTTCTTTCATATGTAGTGGGCAGTCACGTGCGAGCCAATCGAGCACAAGATACGTGCGCGGCCAGGCACTAAGGTGTCTGAGGTGCTGTGTAACCTTTGTGCAGCCACGGGGCGAGACATCGAAGAGACAAGACTCGTGTTCAATGACGTTTGTTTGCGTAACAAGGACACCTTGGCCAAGTCTGGTCTTCAAGGTCAGGTGACCATCGGCGTGGTCGTCGCGCAACCCTCGTTCACATGCCGCGGCTGCGGCAAGACCACGGATATAAGGAAAATGCGCAGAGATCTGCACGACGCGCGTGAATGCGTATGGGCATTGGATGGCTCAGATTACGAAGGAGACGACATGCCCCCTGACCCTGACGGCCCTGCCGACAGCCAGGTCCTGGAGGAGTGGAAACACGAAATGTACATGAGTAAAATTCTGGATGACGACGTGTGCCTGGAATGTGCGTGATACGCCAGCGCATCAGGGTCGCTTGCATTTCGCAAGACTGAGTGTGTCCGAGGTATCCCAGCCACTGATTCTGTGTTAGAAAAGGAAAACTCTCCTCTAACACAGAATCAGAATCTGAGAGAATCTGATAGAGGGTGTAATTCGGAACCCATACCCTTAGGAGCTGTGAGATGTATAAGAATATGGTAGATTTTGCTGCGACCATGAGAGCGCGTGACAGTGTAAGACGTGCTCACTCTGAGATCTGAGATTATGTCATTTATGTGCCGTGTTCTGAAAAATAAATGTAATGGTTTGTCGCTGTATATGATTTAAACGCGCTCGTGTACCGTGCACTTATGTGCAGGGAAAGGTGCACGCAATGTACAGCACCACAAAGCAATGCCATCTCCAATTATAGTGATTGTGACTTGCAATAACATTGCATAAACATTTCTCCTATTTCTGGTAAATAATCTCACCGAAATTCTATTAGAGAGCAGAGAAACCAATGGAGAAACCACTATCGTGGATAGGGAAACCATTATCATGTATAGAGACCGATCATGGAGAAACCACTATCATGGATAGAGAAACCACAGAGAAACCATCGAGAATCCATTATTATGTATAGAGATCGATCATGGAGAAACCACTATCATGGATAGAGAAACCACTGTCATGTATAGAGAAACCATAGAGAATCCATCGAGAATCCATTATCATGTATAGACACCGAAGATGGAGAAACCACTATCATGGATAGAGAAACCAACATAACGGATAGAGAAACCAACATCATGGATAGAGAAACCAACAGAGAAACCAACATCATGGACAGAGAAACCAACAAAATGGATAGAGAAACCAACATCATGGATAGAGAGCCCACTATCATGGATAGAGAAACCATAGAGAACCCATTATCATGGATAGAGAAACCAACAGAGAAACCAACAGAGAAACCCCGGAGAAACCGACATCATGCATAGAGATTCCACAGAGAAGCCATAGAGAACCCACTATCATGGATAGAGAGACCATAGAGAAAACATTGAGGAACCACTATCATGGATAGAGAAACCATAGAGAATCCTTAGAGAATCCATTATCATGGATAGAGACCGATCGTGGAGAAACCGCAGAGAAACCAACAGAGAAACCAACATCATGGATAGAGAAACCAACGTCATGGATAGAGAAACCAGAGAGACCCGGAGACACCGACATCATGCATAGAGAGTCCACTATCATGGATAGAGAAACCATCATGGATAGAGAATCCATAGAGAATCCATTATCATGGAAAGAGAAACCAACATAATGGATTGAGAACCCACTATCATGGATAGAGAAACCGATCGAGAATGACTAGCAAGGTCTTCTTCAGCAAGTAGAATAGAGCGCGTTCAACTAAGGGGTATATTTTGCATTGTGTAAGAAAGCACCTTGCTCAAACTTCTATACGATTGCAGCCACTACCATAGATACCATAGGTGCTCGCTCCTTGAGACATGACGAAAGGACAAGACTGGGCTAAGATTACTCACCTTCGAGCTACTATCAAAAGTCGACGCACCAAGATCGTAAAGGACAAGAATGGAAGAACTAAAGGAGGCATCGCCCTCGATGATGAAACGATCAAGAAATATCAAGAGCAACTTGATGTTCTGGAGTCGAAGATGGCCAAAGACAAAGAGAAAATGACCACCAACGAAAGAGTCGATAATGCGGCAGAGCAAGTCATAGCGAACGCAGATGTCAACACAGACAAGATCATTGAATGTTTCCAACAGGGCTTCTCAAAGCTCGCTCCCAAGGAATTCAGTCACATCAACAGGTGGGCGTCTGAGAGCAATTGTGAGGAGGATGGTATTCTCCTCACTCACTATACTATGGATGAGAGGGGGGGTGATACTCAGAGTACAGCACCATGCGCAAAACGATTCAAAGTGTCTGATGAATCTGACTCCCGGAAGCTAAACATTCCCGCCAGCATGGAACAGCAATCAGCAGCATCATCACATCCTTCCGGTCTAGCATCGATAGCAGGCTTATTGGATTTTAATTCGAAGAGTATTGTCCATGGTAGTGATGATTCAGACGAAGAGGAGCAGCAGGATGACGCGCTTCTTGCTAAGATAAAGATTCATAAGGAACAAATCCAAAACAGGGACGAACGCTCACTACGATTGAAAACCGAGTTATCGAAACAAGAAGCTCCTTCCGGACCGTGGGCAGTAAGGCTTCCTCCAAAGACAGAGGCGGAGAAACTATCGGAGAAAAAGGAAGATATGAAGAGGGAGTATGACAGGCGTCAAATGCAAATATTCAGACTTGCACAGAAAGTTAAACAGCTGGATGTCTTCAGTGAGAAATACAAAGAGTTCGAGAAGCAGGAAAACCTTTTAGAATGGCTCCAGGATGTCTTCGAACAAAAGGAAGCAGGCTTCGAGATTGAGGACGATGATACACGAGAAAAGGCATGGCAGCAAGGAAAAGAGGACAGAATGCGAAAAGGACTGCACGCAAATATGGCAGACTACAAAGCGAAAAAGCTCTTCTTCGAATCCAATCAATTCCTCTCGCAGCCGTTACAGAGATCATTGATTCGAAAAGATTTGCTTGGCAAGCTGAATGAACACGAGGAGTCTAAACTAGGAATACAAGTCCTGGAGCTTAAAGTAAAACTCAAACAAGAAAAGCATCCGGAACTTGGTAAGCATCCGTTGGGAAGGCAGCTCTGCTTCCTTCACAACTGGAATAAGAACAAAGAAAAAGATTGAAAGAAATTGGCATCTGGGAAGACGACTTAACGAGAGAAGTAGAGATGAAATAAGGGGAGGAATTTCAAAAACAATCCAAGGAAGAGGTTCAAAAACGGTTCAAGGAGGGAAACGTAGAATTATTTTCCTTCATCAAAGAATCAACAGTCACAGTTGAAGAAATCGAAGCTTCCCGGCCAACGCTTGCCCTATCCGGGAAAGAAAATTCTCAGCCAACACTTGCACTCGAAGATGCGGCAGATGACAAAGATTCGGAAGATGAGACAGACGTGGATTCTAAGATAGAGCCCCCTCCTTGTCCTGTCCATCTGATGCAATAGTCATAGTAGATTGTAGCGTGCGAGCATACAGAGATCGTTAAATTCTGTTCCGAATTGTTCTGAAAGGAATACAGGGTGCAGACTATAGCTTTCTATCATAGTGAGTGCTTGACATAGGAACCATAGTGTGCTGGCATGGTGGTGGGTCTCTTTGTTAGGCTGCATAGTATCATGAGGGCCATAGTCAACAGTCACTGTGAGTGATAAGAATGTGTCGGGAATTCTGGATTATCTCTGCAATAGACTATACGAGATATCTTGCAGGAAAATGCGTATCCATAACAGTGGTTTAGCACATGCATCATTCAGAATAAATGTGTATCTAATGCTAAAGTGGCTCCAGGACCCTCCGGATGACAATATCATCTTTTGACTTTTTCCCCCGTAGCAATCAAATTTATTTCAACATGATTATAGAATTTCTTTCGATAGCAGTGGTTTAGCACATGCATCATTCAGAATAAATGTGTATCTAACGCTAAAGTGGCTCCAGGACCCTCCGGATGACAATATCATCTTTTGACTTTTTCCCCCGTAGCAAACAAATTTATTTCAACATGATTGTAGAATTTCTTTCGACTCTTTTCATATTCCACCTGCATCTCTGATGAGTGCGCAACTTTATTCGAACACGTTCTTGTAGGTTTTCAATCCCAGATAATCTAAAAATTACGCAGGTTGGCCTGGACATGGGAACTGTGGATCAGCTTCTCCGAAAAGGCATTGCAACATTTTCTGCAGGGAGATTGCCGATCGCAATACGAGTGCGTTCAACAGGCCGTGGTTCTCATCTGCCAGTCAATAAGATATATCACAGCCAGTCTTCGGTTCAAGCCAACATCACTAGATTCCTCACCGCAGAGTGTTTTCAGTGTTTTCAGTATTTTCGAAAATACCATGCGTATTTTCATTCAATCAAGGCACAATGATCCATTGCCAGTCGAAATTGACACTGGTTCCACAGTCAAAGATCTGAAGCGATTGTGTCAATTTGTTGGTGCGAACATTCGCTATAAATGGGTATCTTTGCTCAATACAGACACACTTGCAGAAAAAGGAATTCAAGCTGGAGACACAGTCCACACAGTCCACGCGTTCCCACCGAGTAAAGAGCGCAGTGGCGGCGCGACATATCAAGCACAGCAAAGGTTGAGTAAGGGCTCCGCATTCAAGTCTACGGCCCACCCATCTCTACACCAACAGACGCAAGCCGTCGTGATGGATGCGAGTCGCCGAACCCAAGAGATCGTGAATAACAGATGCGACAAACTCGAAGAGCAAGTAGGAAAGTTGTTAGATTATCATGAACAGGCGCCACCATCAAACCCTTCCGATCTCGATCTGATGGCCAAAGTTCTGAATAGATTCAAAGTTGCAAGGATGAATGATATCTTGAAGCAATATCATTGCCACCGACCAGTGGGCGTGAAAAAAGAAGACAAAGCTGCTTTGATTGTCAAGCACGTCCCACGCACTCAACTATTGCAGCTGCTCGAAGAATCTTGCTCTCTCTCCAAGACAGACAGTGGCACCTCTATCTATCATAGAGTAGAGACACCCCAGTCCTCTAAGACAGAAGATGCCTCGACTCCACCCTGCCCCAAAACTGTGTCCACTCTGGGACCGAAGATGCCACTCCGACAGATGACCTTGGATGAAAATCTGAATATGACATATCGCAAGCGCGTTTGTGCTAATATGGCCACCTCCAACCATGGCAGTGGCACGTTTATGGCTGACGAAGGGGAGGAAGAGCCGGACGTCAGCCCCAAGCGACGCAGACTTGGAAGCCCACCACCTATGATATTGTGATATATTATGATAGAAGTGAGGGATAATAATGAGATAGACTTTGCTGCGACAATGCGCCTGACAGTGTAAGACGTGACAGTGTAGAGAGCGCGCATGACAGTGTAAGACGTACTCGCTCTGAGATCTGAGGTTATACCATTCGCGTGCCGTGTCTCTGAGAAACCATAGAATCTAGAAAATAAATGTCAGTGTCTCTATCATAGTGAGTATATGAACTTAAGCACCCTCGTGGGCCGCTATAATAGTATACTGCATGTTGTATCTATAGTTGCAACTCGGCACTGTAACCGTGATAGCGTTGGCTCCTTCAGTCTTATGTCGAAATACCCATCTCCAATCTCATCTCCAATCGATCTATCTCCAATCTCATCTCCAATCGATCTATCTCCAATTGACCTATCTCCAATCCTATCTTTAATTCTATCTCCAATTGTGACCCCCATCTCCAATCGATCTATCTCCAATCGATCTATCTCCACTTGCGAATCCAATCTCCAATCGACCTATTTCCAATCCTATCTTTAATTCTATCTCCAATTGCGAATCCCATCTCCAATCCTATCTTCAATTCTATCTCCAATCGATTTATCTCCAATTATGAGTCCCATCTCCAATCGACCTATCTCCGATCGATTCTATCTCCAATCCTACTCAGAGTATCTTCAATTCTATCTCCAATCGATCTATCTCCAATCGGTCTATCTCCAGTTGTGAATCCCATCTCCAATCGACCAATCTCCGACCGATTCTATCTCCAATCCTACTCAGAGTATCTTTAACTCTATCTCCAATCTGACTAGGTATAAATTCGAGTCTTGTCGAAGATGGCCACAAACAAAGATAAGATGACAACCTACGAGCGAGTCGATAATGCGGCAGAGCAAGTCATAGCGAACACAGATGTCAACGCAGCACGCCTAAACCACGCCTAAACCACGCCTAAACGCCTAAACCACGCCTAAACCACACCTAAACCACGCCTAAACCACGCCTAAACCACGCCTAAACGCTTAACCCCCGCCTCAACCACGCCTAAAGGCCTAAACCACGCCTAAACCACATCGAAGCCACACCTAAACCACGCCTAAACGCCTAAGCCACGCTTAAACAACGTCTAAACCACGCCTAAACCACGCCTAAATCACGCCTAAACGCTTAAACCACGCCTAAAGGATTAAACCACGCCTAAACCACATCGAAGCCACACCTAAACCACGCCTAAACGCTTAAGCCACGCCTAAACAACGCCTAAACCAAGCCTAAATCACGCCTAAACGCTTAAACCACGCCTAAACCACCCCTAAAGGCTTAAACCACGCCTAAACCACATCAAAGCCACACCTAAACCACGCCTAAACGCCTAAGCCACGCTTAAACAACGTTTAAACCACGCCTAAACCACGCCTAAATCACGCCTAAACGCTTAAACCACGCCTAAACCACGCCTAAAGGCTTAAACCACGCCTAAACCACATCGAAGCCACACCTAAACCACGCCTTAACGCCTAAGCCACGCCTAAAAAACGTCTAAACCACGCGTAAAAACCTAAACCACATCTAAACGCCTAAACCTAATGCGACGATACTCTGAGTGGAGTCATCGCTTCGCCACAGAGTCTTTGTATATCTTACCATGGTAGCTGATCGTTGTTTATCTTTCTATGTAGTATTTAGTGTATAGCATGACTTAACGCAATCGTATATAGTGCGGAATCATTATCGTGATTACAATGTCTCGCGTTGGTTGAAATGAATTTCTCTCGTGATTGCAACAGTCTCTTTAGATTGTGTTGTTAGTGCGTTCTGAATGAGAAAGCAAATCTCCTATGGTATTAAAACAGTACCACGGATACTAAACAGTGATACTTGGCTCAAATACACACAGACCTCTGCCATAGTTAGGGATTTCTCTCTTTCGTCGTATCATATACAATCATCGAGGATAATACTACACAGTCATCGAGGATAATTACCAAGAAGCAGGAATGGAAACAGATCGCCTATCTTCGAAGGATCATTAAAGATAGGAAGACAACCATCCTTAAGAAGAACGGTAGCACTGTTGGTGGAGTCGTGCTCACAGATGAAACCCTCAAACCATACATGGAAAAGCTTGCCGCCCTGGAAGCCAAGATGAACGCAGACAGGGAACAAATGTCAACAGCTGAACGCATGGATGATAATACTGCAGAAATCACTGCTCATGGTGATGCGAACACAGACAAAATCATCGAGAGTGTCCAACAGAGTTTTGCAAAGCTAGCACCCAGTAAGTTCAGCAGATTCAGCAAATGGGCCTACATCGTTGCGAAAGGGAGCGGTGCTTATTACCGAAAACCGGATGGGACTGTACACCCACGCAAAGGGGATATACCTCCAATCTTAGGGAGGGTGTACACTTATCCACAAAGTGTATATTGATTCCCTCATAGACAAAGAAACTGATTGTTACAAGTATTATCACGAAGATGGCACACCTGGCGTACAGATTGGATTTGATGCATTCTCAATCATCAGTTTAGTGGGAACTAAGCAATAAAAAAGATGCTCCAGAAAATCTACAACGCTTCTCTGGTCAAGAGGGTGAAGTAATGAAGGAGCCCGATGCAAAGAGGAAAATCAAGGGTAGTGACATCTTCGTAGTCTCCTTTTCAGGAGGATCGAAACGAAATATACGCAGAGAGCACTTACATTTCGAAGAATCCGATGACGAAGAGAGCCAACCAGAGCCCGCGCACAATCGACACAAGAGTGACAATATTGAGGACGCCGATTCCACAACCATTCCGGAGTCGACGAGTAATAGCGTTGGAGATTTCGATTACCACACCGATAGTCAACCAGATAACCTTGACAGCGATGAAAAGCACATTCATGATACAGACAACGAAGATATCTCTGCATCAGGGGTAGTCGATCAGCTATGTTCCTCTCATCCTCTACCTATGGCCTCTCTATCTATAGACACAGAGCCAGGACTCGAGTCTGTATGTATGGCAAAGGCAGACGAAGCATGCAGAGAGGATGAGCATTTCAAAGTTCTCCGCGAGTACGAGGGCTTTCCAAGGAAGGGCACAGCGTATGCGCGACATCTGCTGCGACATGCGACAGGAGCCTCCGATGAACTTCGAGCAAGGGCTTTGGTTATGTTCATGAAAGAATCCAAAGAATTCTGGGCTGAAAGTGATCGTTACAGGCAAGAGATGAGGCTACAAGCGGGACACACTGATCTGAGCAAGGACGATTGGAATCTCGATGCGTTGAACCATCAGTTGTTTGCAGCCGCGAAAGCGTATAGCCTGTGTAGAGAAGAGGACGATGTGCACATGTTGGTTGGAGTAAAGGTTGTTGCTGTCCTTCCAAGGAGCCTTGTGGGGAAAGAATTAAAGGAAACGAAATCGAAGAAAAAGTGAAGTGGAGGTACCTTACTATTCCAGATTGCAAATCCAATCCTAGAGAGAGCCCTTGAAATCCGTGTAACTAATACGCCTGCCTCTGATTCAGAACCATACTTAACAAGAGCTCTGTCTATGGTAGCAGAAAAAACGTATCTATGGTAGTAGTCTAGCGCACGCGTCATTCAGAATAAACCTGCATCTGATACTCATAGCTTCTTGTACTTGATAATATTCGATATTCTCTTTCTTCTCGCCCCCTCTCTCTATATCTTAGAGAAGATGATATTTTCTTTCCGAACTTGTTTATCAGATTGCCACATCCCCTACTATCCGGGAGTATCTGGAAGTATGCATGTGCGTGTGTTCCCAGAGAGTGTATCTATGGTAGTATCACACTATTATGTAGTGTTGACGTGTGTGCGTTCATCCATCTCGGTAATGAGTCTTCCATCCATTCAAACAGTGTTTGCTCATGCTGTGCTCAAAACTCAAAGATCATTCTTTATCGCATTAAAGCTTTGTGCTCGAAGTGTAGTGACAGATAGTGTCAGCATCCAGGTTATCATAGTGAGTGTTGAACAGTGCGTCATGGAGATCCAAACCTACACGAAAGACAATTGGAGCGTTGGCTGTCCAGTCATCGTTGAACAGACCCCGTGGTTTAAGGGGAAGGACGTAGCCACCAGCTTGGAATATGCCAATCCCTTGAAGGCAATAAGGGATCACGTTGATGACGAAGACAAGAAGCCATTTAATGAGTTTCCTCAAGGGGTGAACAAAAAGTTCACCCTTTCAAATCAGCAACCTCACGAAGTCTACATTAATGAATCAGGCCTCTATTGTTTGGTATTGCGCTCCAACAAGCCTCAGGCCAAGTCCTTCAAACGCTGGGTCACGACCGACGTGTTACCTTCTATTCGAAAGCATGGAAGCTATGGTATCGGGCTTGGAGGCGCTGGCACTACGGGACTCACAGAGCAATTCAAAGAGCTTCATGCAGCAATAACTGTGCTAACTCAACGTCTCGACACGCAGTCACAGATCCAAGGCGTCAATGAACGACTCAGCTCCATCGAGAAGAAAGTGGACAACATTCCTGAGTACGGCCCCCGAATTGAAATGAGTCGCGGCTTCCCCATCGATGCCGATGAGCTCACGACGATTGGAGTCAAGCTAGAAGCTGCGGAGGATATCGAACGACTACAAGAATTCGGCCTCCCAACTTCCACCTTCTTGCAGGAAACATTTCCAGGGGAAAAGGTAGCGAGACTCAACGCGTGCTTTGCGAAGATCTTGAAGAAGACGCGGATCGAATTATTCTACGAGGACAAAGAAGAACACAAAATATTCTTGAACTACCATCAAGGAGCATGGCGCATCGCGTATTTCGAAGACCGGAGCCTGCGATGCAGGAAACGATCAAGCGACAATTCGGAGATTTGGAGCCGATTTCGAAAGAGAAGGAGAACGAACGAGGACACAAGCGTGGCCGGAACACCTTGTCGCCTTTTTTTGCGTCGGGGTGGGTGGGCGCGTTTCAATGATTGAGAACGCGTCGTCCTTGCTTTGACATTGCTGTCAACAGCGCCATAACCATAGATACTGAAGGTGCACAGCGCCTGTCATTGAAGAAACCATGATACCAGTATAGGAGAATTCATGCACACAGACCGCGTAGTTTGGTGGCGCTGCGTAGTAAGCAAAACAAAGTGCTGGCATGTTGCTTTGCAAGTGTAGCATTTGTTCATGTTCTGTCCCTTGAGGAAGCAATCTCTTCATAATATAGATAGAGCCCCTAGCTGGCCCTGACAAGTGCGTTTGAGGCTAGCTCTTGTAGATCTCCCCGCAGTGAAAAGAATCAGGAGATTCACAAGCTTATTCAAACACACTATTGTCTGGTGTTGTCATGATGCTGGACTTTCCAAAGGACGTTGCTCCATTCATCCTTGATGGTTTGTCTCTCCCAGAGGTGATACATTATTCTCAAATCGACAAGACATGTAAGGACGTGATCGGAACACAGTCGGATATGGCATCTTTATATGGCCTCCGCGATAACTGTCCAGAAAGCCATCTAGCATCCTTGAAACTCATAGCGAATAACCCCAATCCTCTTGCAATCGGCAGGGTCATCAATCGTCTTCCATTTTTGCTTGAACGTTATTATTCTACTGCCACAGTAGGAGAACCCCAGAGCACGCGAGAGTCAGCAGTCAAATGCTTACGTCAGGTCATGCCAACAGCACTGCAGATATTTCTTTCTCTGCTCAAACATGGCAGCCTACATGGCAAATGGGCAAAGGCAGTTATGCGATCTGTAGATATCATCCTGCATATTGCTTGCTCAACAGTCGACGAAGAGTTGGTTCCAGATGACGAGCAGTATCTGATTGCGGATTGTGTTGAAGTCATCGTGACACTCGGTGCTTTGTATAGTATGGATCCGCGTGCAAGCTTGGAACACTTGAACGCATGGACAAAGTTTTACGTTAGCTATGATGCAGTAAAAGATCTCGCCGATCGCAAGAGGGAGTTGAAATCTCAAGGGCGTTTATCAATGCACGCGAGCGAATTTCTCGAGAGTGTCTTAGAGGGTCTAGAGGATCCAGAAATCGATGATGATTGATCATTTATTAATTAACAGGCACAGACATTTCTTTGACAGCTCAGACCTTTCTTCAGATTTTGAATGTGGAATATAGAGAGCGCCATGTACATAGATACGATGAGGGCAATGCCCCGATGCAAGAAACTCAGGTCCGAAAAGATGGTGCACTTGGGTTGCTCCATGGAAGAAGCGTCCGCTACGTATGAAGACGCCTGTCGTGCACGATCATACACACCACCACCAGCCGGGCTAATTTTACACACAGGCCCGTTCCCGGAAGAAGAAATACAGGCTACTTTCTGAACAGGAATAGCATTAACCATCCAGCGTATTTTTTTAAAACACCCGTCGTTCCAGAGCGGCCCTCTGGAAAAGCGGGCTGCGTTCGTTTTCCGAAAAGCCAGGGCTATAGTAAACCAACCCCTTCCGTACTATCTCTGAACCTCGTGAGTCTCTTGAGCCTCGTGAATCTCGTGAGTCTCGTGAACCTCGTGACCACAACCATAGAGCCATACTCTGAGTCTCTGAGTCTCTGAGTAGAGACCGTAATCCATATTCTGAGTCTCGTGAACCTCGTGACCACAACCATAGAGCCATACTCTGAGTCTCTGAGTCTCTGAGTAGAGACCGTAATCCATACTCTGAGTCTCTGAGTCTCTGAGTCTCTGAGTCTCTGAGTAGAGAGAAACCATGCAGACACATCTCTCAGGCTTAGCGGCTGGCTCCCCTCAAACCGATATCTCTGCAAACATGCACCAAATGGGGCGCTGCTTCGAGCAAGGTGTCCCTGCAGACGACGACACGTGTGTACGCATGATGCGCGCGCTCCCGAAGAATGCAGTCGTTGAGCTCGGCATCTCAGCAGAGTTCTACGTTGACCTGTCCTTCCTTCAGGCTGGCATGGCGCGAGATGAAGACGACGACGACGACGACGACGACGACGACGACGACGACGACGACGAAGACGACGACGACGACGACGACGACGACGACGACGACGAAGACGACGACGACGACGACGACGACGACGAAGACGGCCCTAATCCATACCCAGAGTGTGACGCGTACGGCGAGAATGAAAAAGCAGTCAGGGCGGAGTTCTACCAACGCGCCCCCAACGATCTAGCTTGCGATCGCGAAGTGGGCTCGATTCGAGCACGTGCTACATCCGATGGTTTCCGTCAATTCATCCGAGACCTGCGCGCAGCTGCACGCAGTCTAAAGGATTATGGTCTGTGTCCAAAATGCCCTGAGCCAGCGGAGGCCCTCATGCGCATTCCACGTGCAAAGTATTGTGCCGAATGTTGCTTCGATATGGCCATCCTGGGCGAACATCCGTGAATATACAGAGTATTGACAGAGTATTGACAGAGTATTGACAGAATTACCGCGTAAAGTATGGCGCACCAGGACTTTTTTTAAAAACTCTCGTCGCTCCAACCTCCAGAAACGCGGGCCGCTGCAGCATGCTGGAAAAGCCAAGCCTACTCCCAGTATAATAAAACAACACTCCCTCGCAGACTCTCAAAACTTCTAAAGAGCATATAGGCAGAGCATATAGGCACAGCGCGATGATATATACTGCCACAATCGGAGCTTGAACCATGTGATGGCTTCAAGCTGCTTTTTTTTGCCTGTGCTATGTGACAACGGCGGTGTCAGTATCGTCAGTATCACTATTATCACAGGTCGTCGGTATCACGTGACCACGTGACTCTTATTCGTCTGGAAGCCAGACCAATGGGTCATTGCGGCGATCGACACGGCCCATGAAGGCGTTTTTGATATGACCATTAAATCGTGATGTGCGTAACTGGGTTTGGGCTCAAGCACCCCCGAAGGGAGCGGTTGCAAACCAGGCCTCCCCAATGCAGCCTCTAGGGTGCTCAAGGGCTCCGCCCCCCGAGCCGCCAGTAGGATGTCGGCCCCAAGAAAACAATGCGTGATAGTTTCGCACGAGCCGTATCACCACAATTGCACGATCACATACACGTTTACAGAAACTCGGAACCGTGCCGTTGGCGTTGGCCACATCCCACCTATATCAGTTTGCACATCCCATATACACTGATTGAGGGGCTGGAAACCATCACGTTTGCAGCGCCACCGCGATTACATGCACCAGAAAAGCCTGGATGCATGACATGTCGCATTTGTTTTCCTGACGGTTACGCGCGTCAAGCATGTGATGGAGGGGCAACGGAAGGAGGACGTACGGTGAGAAATGGCGTCGCCAATTTTCAAAACCGACGCGTAGAACAAAGGAAAGAGAAACGAGGGAGGGAGGGAGGTAGGGATGCGCATGGGTCTTGGGGGAACCAGGAAATCCTCGTCGCCATCAGTGTTGGACCTCGCGTGCTTGCCCACCTTTCGCACGCCCCCACACAGCTTGTTACTATTTTTTTTTTCGGAAGGCGCCCTGGGCTCCTGGAACAATTCGTTGCTGCGGTTGAAACCGAGAATGTTTTTTTTTCAGTCGGAACAAGCTATGTATGTCTCAGAGTCTCAGACAAGTTGGCTCCCGCGAGTCGTTCGCGAAGGCAGCGTGCTTTCCGAGATACGGGGAGCAAGATTGCCCGTCTCCCTCCCTCCTCCTGTTCTCTTTCCATTTGCCCACCCTCCTCTTTGAGTTCCCCGGCCTCTCTCCGCTTACTCATTTTTTTCGCTTCTCCGCTGCTCCCGCCTTCATTCCCTTCAGCCCGCCTTGCTTTACGAATCATCCCTACCATCGGCCCCAGCTCAGTTATCGGGCCATCGGCCTGGGTCCTTCTCGATGTCAACGTGACTGCGATCGTTTCTGCAATGCGTTTCGGACCAGGGGCTCGCTTCTGCCCAGGGGCCCCCAAGGGGCGCATGGCCTTGTCGGAGCACAAGCTGCAATGGTGCCTCCGGCGCTTAGGGTCAGTCGGCGGGCTGGACTATTCTGCGCTGAACTCGGTGGCCCAGGCGTTCGGAGTGAAGCCTGCTCGAGCGGGCGCGAAAAGGTTTCTGGAGCACCTTGGAATACCAAAGCTGCCGCTTGGTCAACTGCATCCCTTTTTCGTGCATGCTGGGATTCTGGTTTCTTCTGACATCGTCGAACGCGTGGTCGAGGAATTCCAGGGCCAGTTCACGATTGTCATCGCGGATGACGAGGACGGGCTCTGAACGTGGGGCCTTCGGATTGAGAGCGAACTTGAGAACGTGGGATCGCACGTGCAGTGCCCCTCGTAATTACCCCTTTGCAGCCTCTCTTGTTTGGGGAGCGGTTGGGCCTTGCACCTTGCATCCTTGCGCTCGCATGCTCGCGCGCCTATGGGCTTAGCATCCTTGCGTCCTTGCGCCCCTGAGGGCCCCGCACTCGTGCACCCCCGAACTCTTTTGAGAAGGATGGCGCGATGGGCGAGGGGGGGAGGGGATGGGTGAGGGATGGTGGTGGGACCAGTGGTGGGCTAGAAAACGAAGGCAATGATGGGGGGGAGCGAGAGCGGAGTGGAGAGAGATCATCAATATGTGTCGGATGTGTGCCCCCCGCTGACCCAGGACGTCGACCCTGGCCTTCCTAGCGATGTCGTTGTTGCCCCGGCGGCCCAGGCGTCCGACGAAGGGGAGGTTGGCTCATTCTCTGGAGCGCCCGTCGTGGCGCCTTTGGTTTCGATGGACCTTGAAGTTATGACTGCCAGGGCCGAGCGAGCTGAACATAGGCTGGCCGTGGCTAACGATTCCAACAAAGAACTTACCAAAAAGAATAGGAATCTTCGAGCGAAAGTGAGAAGGCTTGAAACACGATTGGTAACCTTGGGGGATAAGAGTTCGACCCGCGACGACGACGACGCCAAGATGGCAATTACTCGCCGAGGCAAGATTAGGCTTACGTTTCAAGGCCAAATTTCGTTGGCCATCCGACGGGCGTACTCAAACGTTTCAGCAGCCGACATCGGCAAGATTCTTCTCAATGACATATCGCGCTTCGTCGTAGTCAGAGCAGAGATCCGGACGGCGGCTGCATTGTGTTGGTCGGCGCAAACCTTTTACGAGAGAATGCGTTTGAGAGATTCCTGGGGCCAGAGCGGGGGCATCGTGGTTCATTCGATCATGAGCGACGCCACCAACAGCAGCGTCTTCAAAAAACAACATAAGCTACAGAGTACGATTGTGGAGACGAGATATTTGAGCTTCGACGACTTCGACCTCGCTGCCAGTGACGGTGATTCGCTCGATTCTGACATTGCCAACGTGATGCAGACGAGCAAGTCTATTCGCAGGGTGACCGACGTTATCCCCCTCATGTCTGGGACGGCCAGCGGGCTGCTGGCTCTCCTGCACAAACAACTAGAGAGCGTGGGGTGTTCTACGTGGACAGAGCTGAGGACCCGCTTCTGGATTGCTGTCCAATCTGCGTACTTGTTCGCCCTCCGCAGCCAGGGGGATTACGGGGTAATTCAAGGGGCTTCGGGGGGAGGGCCAGCGAGCCGAAGAAGATCATGTGCGAGGGGGCGTATGACGATTTGGGGGATGGAGGTTGGAGGGGTCCCAGAGCCGCCCAGAGCCCTCTGCGTCACGTGCCCTCCAGGGAGCCGCCCTTCGTTGTCTCGAGGCCTTCTAGATGCCCATGACCAGCCCCATTTCTTCGCATCCCGTTTCCACTCTCATCTTCGGTCCTAGCCCTCCTCGACCCGCCCACCCCTACCCTCCGGGCCCTAAGCCGTCTCGTTCTCGCTCTCCTCGGCCGCCCTCTCGCGCGCCTCCCCCCCGACGGCCTCGCCCCGAAGGGCCCAGCCAGCTGCCGATCTTCCAAATGTGTTTACCGTGTTTCTATACACTGCTGATTGTGGGCCTGACCAAGTTGGTATGAAAAAATTGGTGCGGGAACTCGTTGGCCCCCTGGGCCACGTGGGTCATTTTCATATCAACTGCTTGCAGCATGGAAACCATCGGATCGCAAAGGCAGGGCTCGAATTGATAGATCGGCTTTTGAAAAACCATGGCGTCGTTTGGAAGTTTTACTCGGCCCTCTGCAAGCTTACGCATACCTGGCGGGACATGCACCAGCAAATCTTCAGATCTTGGGCCGACATCCACGGGCCGAGCAGCGCGATGAAGTACGCGAGAAAACTACCAGTCAGGCCCTGGGTACGTAACAGAAGGAACAGGAGGTGGAGGAGGGAGGAGCCGGGGCAATGGAGACGAAGAACTGACGAGAAATGAAGGACGCGGAAAGACGAGGGCTCGACACGATGTGAGAGGAGGAGAAGGAGCAGCAGCAGGGGGAGAAGGAGGAGGAGGAACTGAGAGGAGGCCAACGAAGATATGAGGGAGTGGGGCTCGCCCGTAGATCTTTCTATGACCTTTGAAAGACCTTTCATCTTCGAAAATTCTCCAGAAGCCGTCGGCATCGGAAAGCCGTCTGCGGGCCCTGGGCGCGCCAGAAAAGGACCCAGCGAAACGCCGTCCCCGGGGGAGCCCGAAACCTGAAAATGCAATTTTGATTGATGGCGGGGTTGAGGTAGCGTGATCCCTCTCTCTCTCTCTGTTCCTCGCTCGCCCTCCTTCTTCTCGCTTTGCTCTCGCCCTAATCTAAACCGAGCCCCCGAGCCCTCTCCTCGTCGACTCGTCCTCCTCCTCTGCCTCCTGCTCTTGCTCCCCCTTCCTCCGCGTCATCATCATCCGTCTCCTCCAATTCCTCGCCCGCGCCCATCCCCGTCTGCTGGTGCTGCTTTCGATTGGATTCCTCGTTTTCAAGTTCCTTTGCTCACGCTGCCTCTTCGAGATCCCTCCCCCTCCCGTCCTTGTCACGCTCGTCCTCCTCATCCTCCCACCTCACCTCCTTCTGCCGTTCCACTCCTCCTCCTTCTACTCGTCCTCCTCCTCCTCCTCCTCCTCCTCCTCCTCCTCCTCCTCTATCGCTCTATCGCAGCCCCCCGCGCCCACCGTGCGTTTTCTGCCGAGAGCCCCGAAGGCCGAAGTCAGAGAGGTGGGGAACCGTAGACTCGTGCGAGTCCTGCATCGACATCCCAGGGAGGTCTTTGATTGAGCCAGTCATGGTCCCTGTCATTCAGAAGGTAGAAACCAAACGAAAAGCCGCCCTACCCACGACAGCGCAGCAAGATGCTCAGAACCTTGACGAGATGAAAATCGAGGAGCTCAAATCTTATCGTGAGAAAATCGGCCGCTGGAGATCCGATGTCATTACGCTGGTCCAGGACCGCATATTCTGGATTGTGGTTTCTTTCTCTCGCCGAGCAAGAGGTCCCCTCACACATTTTCTTGCATTTAACCAAAAACAACGATCTGAAGGAACCCTGTGGAAGAAGGGTTCGGCTGTAGTTGAGTTGGCATGTGGGAAAGTTAACGAGTTCGCACTAGAGTTCGACCGCTTGCTCGATTCAGACTGGTGGGCCCGGGTGTTGGACGAGCACGCGGAGAGCTTGGGCCCTGACGACGTGTCCTTCCTCACGCAGCTCGCTGCGTCCCTAGTTCTGTTCTACGCTGGTGGCTGGGACCGCCGTTTTGGAGCGCCACTCAGGAGGTGGCGAGGGATCGGGTTTCAAATCCTTATCGATGGTCCTCCTCTCTCCTTCACCTTGCTCTGCTCGTCCATTCGGCTCGCAAACGCTTCTGCCCTCCACTCCTGGGCAATCCCGCGCATCCGCCGCGCTGACTCTGGTGCCTAAGGGATTTTGGCCAAGCAGCGTCGGAGCGGCGGGAAAGCGTGGAAGTGGAGGGCAGGCACGGGGGCGGGCGGAATGATTCATTGAGGACAAGGCGGGAGGAAGGGGGAAGCAAGACGGCCAGGAGGGGCGGGAGTTGCAGGAAGGAGGAATTGCACCGCATTCGCCCCAGGTTTCCCTACAAGATCTGGCTGCTCGTCGATGCCCCTCGCAACTGTGATTGCCCACGCCGTCGAGGCGGCAGGGTCCTTAAACGTCTTTTCCAAACAGGGTCTCGTCGTCGGCGTCGTCTTCGTCGGCGTCGTCGTCGGCGTGGACCGTCGTCAGCATGACCGTCATTTGGTCGTCGTCGGCGTCGTCGTCGTCGTCATCGTCGTCGTCGCCGTCGTCGTCGAAGTCGTCGACTTTGTCGTCATCGCCCTTCTCATCCTCTCACCCTGTCCTCCTCTGTCCCCGCAAGCCCTTCCAACTCCTCGCCTGGCCTCGGATCCACCCTACATCTCGTTCTGATTCGCTTCTATCAACGTGATGTTCGGCGTTTCATCGCCCCCCTCCTCCTCCTCCTCCTCCTCCTCCTCCTCCTCCTCCTCCTCCTGCTCACCCTCCTCCTCGAGCCTCCTCACCCTCCTCCTCCTCCTCCTCCTCGTCCTCCTCTCCTTCCCTTCCTCCCCCCTCCCCTTCCCCTTCCCCATCTTCTCCTCCTCCCCTGCTTCGATAGTTCCGATGTTTGGACAGCCCCGCAGGGGTCGCTGCAGAAGTGCTGAGCGTGAAGCCCGCGGACCTCCCAGACACCGATATGATCACGCTGAAGATCAAGCACAGGTTCTCAGCCGAGCTAGCCCACGCGGCTGACCATGGGACATGCCCAACACCTTTGTGGCTTGCCTTGCTGCTGACCCGCAGGCACGCCAAAGGCGACCAGCAGGCCGCCGAGACACTGAACAAACTCATCAGCATACAGTCCGAGCGGGCCCCGAACATCGGGGCCGACTTGATGAGCAGCAGGATCCAGCTCAAAGGCATGGTCGACCGTTCAAGAGACGCAGCGAGCAAGCGCTGGTCCGAGTGCAGACCTGAGGCCTTCAGCATCATGGCAACCTGCCAAGGCGCCATCAAGAACGCTGGCGCTCTCCTCCTTGCGGATCGGTTTGCCCAACCGCCTCCACTTGCCTTGCCTGCGCCGGCAGACGCCGCGCCAGCCCCGGCGGTGCCCATCGCCGACGGCCCAGCCGACCCCGATGGCGGCGATGCAGCTGGGTCCGATGGAGCCCTGGCGCCTGCGGAGGACCCCGCGGCCGCTGCTGCAGCCGCTGCAGCTGCAGACTTCGCCGCGGCCTCTGAAGAGCATGACGTCCC
The DNA here is from genome assembly GCA_963575745.1 of Prorocentrum cordatum. Classification (NCBI taxonomy): domain Eukaryota; class Dinophyceae; order Prorocentrales; family Prorocentraceae; genus Prorocentrum; species Prorocentrum cordatum. The sequence continues at coordinate 69,297 of CAUYUJ010022268.1, forward strand.
AGAGAACTACCTATGGGCTGCGAAGTACAACTTGGAGTGGCGAAGGCGGCGCGGTTTGCCTGATGGCCCAACCTCTGGCAAGCATCCTGCGCATGCAGGCGCTTCGGAGGTGCTGCGCTTCACCAGGCAAGTTGACCGCGCCGACATAGACTCTGGCGGTGCTGCCAACGTGTATTTATGTTGCGAGACATTTCGCAGCCACGGGCAGTTCGTTGAGTGTGACGAGGTGCGGAACTGGGGCCGAACTTTCTCCTCCTCCTCCTCCTCCACATTTCTTGATCCTCCTCTTCTTCTTCCGCCTCGTCGTCCTCCTCCTCCTCATCCTCCTTCTCTTCCTCCTCCTCCTCCTCTTCCTCCAGCTCCTCTTCCTCATCCTCCTCCTTCTCCTCTCCCGATCCTCCTCCCAGTGCTCCCTACTTTTCCTTCTGCTCCACCTCCCCCGACGCGCTGTCCTCGTGGCGAGCGCTATTTGGCTTTTTGCCCCCCTAATAGGTCGATGGTAAGATTCGCCTTCGACGACCACTCATGTTCGTGTCATCCCTCTTCGTCTTTGCGAATGAGTTCGAACACTGTCACCAGAGCATCGAGCCGGAGTGCACGAAGGATAGCATGACAGAGCAACATCGAGAATCACTTCCGATATCCACGATCGCCTTGATCATGTCGCGGTCCAGTAAGAGGGTTTCAGCTGAATGCCGTACGCGGGTTGGTCATATTCCCCTGGAATGGAGGAGCGGCGTACTTTGCGAGGCTTGCCCAGGGAACCTCAAGAACGACTTTGTTATGGAGAAAGCAGCTCCAAAGAAGAAAGCCTCCAGAACTTCCAGAACAGCCTCAGCACCATCGTCTTCTGCTGCAGGCGCGAGGGCAGCGGCGGCAGCTGCTGCGGCAACTGCTGCGGATGAAGAAGAGCAACGTGAGAGTGCCGACGCAAGGCGGCTCATCGGCGAGGCGGCGGGTTCGGGTGTGGACGAAGAGGATGATGATACCGAGGGCACAGATTTGGGGATCGCTCTGAAAATGATTATAGAGAAATCTGCAGAGGAGAAGAAACTTGCGAAAAACGCGATTGAAAAGAACACCATCACGGATTCCCAATTGAAGCAGGCCGCAGACAGGCTGGAGCCAGATCCAGCAGTTGGTGCTGCAGACGAGGGAGATTTCGAGGAGATGCTCATCGAAGCTGCTTTGAATGCGGAATCTGTTCTTGGTTCTATTGGAGATGATCGCGACCCAATCCGTATGATCATGCGTCTCTGGGCATCTTCAGCACAATATGGCGCAGATACTCTCCATACTATTTCGGAACAAGTAGCTGGGCGCACGCTGGGAGAAAATGAAGAATTTTCGGTAGTGGAAAATGATGGTGTGATCTCGATTGTCATGGACCAGCCTTCTCCGGAAGAAGGGCCGCGTCGTGCGGTCCGACTTGCAGGGTAAATTGATCATGGTGACCGCAGCATATGACCGTGAGGTCGATTTCAGCAACGCCACTGTCCTGCATCCAGCGATTGGCATCAAGAACGAGCGTATTAAAGGGCCATCGGTTGCGCAGCTTGCGAGAGCGCAATCCAGCGGGAGAGCCCTTGAGAACCCGCGGCAAAGTTTGCCTCCAGACGTGTCAAAGTTCTGCGACATGTGGAAGTTCCCGCGCTTCAGCGAGAACAAAGGCAAGCGAGGATGGTGCGTGCTCTGCGCAGACGTGCTGCAGAAGCAGGAGCGCTCAGATGATGACGAGGGGGACGCAGATGTGCACTGCGGCCTCTGCATGATCGCTTGGCATGACAAATGCATGTCGGACTTCTCAGAGGCAACTACGCTCGAGAAGTTGCCGGAGGTGAAGTTCAGGGTGAATGTCCCGGCCCAGCTGGTGAGGTGTCGGGAGTGCAAATTTGCGGCCCTCTGGGCCCTCTTCCACTCCTCCTCCTCCTCCTCCTCCTCCTCCTCCTCCTCCTCCTCCTCACTCTCCCTCCTTCTCCTCCTCCTTTTCCTCCTGCTCCTCCTGCTTCTCCTCCTCCTCCTCCTCCTCCTCCCCCTCCTCATTCTCCTCCACCTCCTCTCTCCTCCTCCCACTCCTTCTCCTCCTCCTCCTCCTCCTCTCCTTTGGGAGGCCTCTTGGGAGCTCTGGAGGGCCTCGTAACCAGATAGATCAGTGATCTATCTGTTGTTGGCTCTCTTGGAACCCTCTTGGACTTATCTTGAAGCCCTCTTGGACGTCTTGGATGCCCCTTGAGCCGTCTTTGGGGCCCTCTTAAGGCCGTCGAGTCTTGGGGGCCTCTGGAGCCGCCCTGTGAATCTGCGGGCCTCCTGGAAGGCCCTCTGGGAGGCCTCTTGGGAGCTCTGGAGGGCCTCAGAACCATATAGATCAGCGATCTATCTGTTTTTGGCTCTGAACCCTCTTGGACTTATCTTGAAGCCCTCTTGGACGTCTTGGATGCCTCTTGAGCCGTCTTTGGGGCCCTCTTAGGGCCGTCTTGTGTCCGAGAGGTTTCAAGATACCCCCTGCGTTCCTTTTCGTTCCCCCCTCTTTCTCCTTCTTCTCCTTCTCCTCCTCCTCCTCCTCCTCCTCCTCCATCTCTTCCCCCTCCTCCTCCTCCTCCTCCTCCTCTTCCTCCTCCTCCTCTCCTCCTGCCCCTCCTCCTCCTCTGGAAGCAAGATGATGCGGGAATCGGCCGCAAGCTCATCCTGCCGGGGAAAGCAGGCTTTTCGAGCCCCAACTTAAACAAGCCTGGGACTCTACCGTGCGGGCCATTTTCGGGGGAAGACGATCGAAGGAGGGAGGAGGATGAGGATGAGGAGAAGGAGGGTGAGAAGGAAGAGGAACGGCAGGAGAAGGAGGTGGAGTAAAGAGGAAGAGGGAGGGAGAAAGAGGGATGAGGCGGAGGGACGAGGGAGGACGGAGGAGGGAGGAGAGGAGGGGGAAGGAGGCAGAGTCCGAGGAAGAGGAGGTGGAGGAGGAGGAGGGGAGGAGCAAGAGGAGCTCCAGGCTGAGATCCGAACGCGGGTGCCAATTTCGGGAGAAGCGAAAACGCTTTGCGTCAGGTTCGCAATGATCTTATGTTCTTGTTTCGCCTGGGGCCCTCGGGGGCCCCTCTGGAGGGGGTTGGCATGATGCGTTTCTCTTCTCTCTTTATCTCTCACGGTTGACGTCGTCGCGGCAATTGCGCTAACTAAAAAGCAATTGACGTCCCGTCCCCAGAGTAACAACAAGGCCCGATGGCCCCCGGCACCCTTCTCTATTTCGACTGTGGAATAAGAGGATGGAGGTGGAGAAGGAGGAGGAGTGGAAGATGAGGATAGGATGTCGTTGGTGATTTCGGAGGAGAAAAAAGTGAAGGATGAGGAGGATTGCAGTGTGTAGCAGATGCTGTTAGGCAGGTGCAACCTTTGTCCTCGGGCGGGGCCAGGTCGTCGTGCGGCGAAAGCGTGAAATTGGGAATTTGGGTGCCCCGCAGCGGAGCATCGGCCCTGATAGGGCCAGAAGGTTGGTTTGCCTACTTAACTTCCGAACACACCCTTGCCATCAAACTGGCCCGCCCTGGGCCCTTTTGTTGGTGGCCCCAGTCGCCGCCTCGCTAGGGGGGGGGGGGCCTTTTCGGTATGGTTTTCGGGGGGATGGGAATCTATAAGCGGCCAGCCAGGTGCAAGTGGTGCGAGGTGTCGGCGCCGATCACGCCGCTGGCCAACGCCGCCAGTGGGGCCGCCGCCAGCATTGGTTGCGCATGAGGCCGATGATAGGAGGAGGTCGGGAAGTTGGGAAGCATGAGAGCCAGGAGGAGGAGGGTGGGGGGGCGAGGAGAGGAGGAGGAGGAAGAGGAGGGCGGAAAGGAAATGGATCAGGAGGAAAATCAGCAGCCTTGGAGACCCGCAGAAACCATAATAACTCAGGAGCTGTGGGAGAAGGAGGGAGTAGGATACCGAGGGGGAACATGTGAAAGATCTGTTGGGAGACAACACAGGGGGGGGAATAACAGAGCGACAAGAGATCCCCACCCGCGCGGGCGAGGCGGTCGCTGGCGACGCAGGGCGCCGGGGCAGCGGCACCAGCGCAGACGGGCAACGGGTGCGCGCAGCGCCGCCCGCGCCGCCCGTGCCTCGATGAGGGGGTGGTCGTTGCCGACGTCGCCATCTTGGTCGGCGCCTTTGCCGTCGTCGGCGTCGTGGTCGTGGTCCAGTGGTCGTCGCCGTCGTCGCCTTCGTGTCGTAATCCTCGTCGTCGTCGTCGTTATCGTCGTTGTCGCCGTCGTCGCCAGCGTCGTCGTCATCGCCGACGTCGTCGTCGCTGCCCTCTCTGACGCTTGTCGCCATCGCCGCCCTGTCGGCCACCAGAGCACAGCAACACAGCAGCTGCAAATATGACAACGCTATGCTACGATTCATCCCAACAAAAGACGCCTCCTGAAAAAGCAGGCGCGTCTGACATGTGACCAGGCAACGCAAGTCAGCAATCTTATTATTCTTTACCCTCATCACCCTCACCATCCGATCATCCCATGCTAATATCACGGCGCACGGCCACCAACATCTCAATCATCAACATCGCTATCTATCAACACCATTGTCATTTCCACCCTCGCAAAAGTCATAGTCGTAGAGTCCACTGCCATCCCTATCATAAGCAACCGTATCACCAGAACCAACTCCCTCAAAACAATCGCCCCTAAACGACATCGTCACATATGATTTCATGATCGTCGCTCTCGTCCTCAACATCACCGTCGTCATAGCACTGACCTTACCTCTGCCCCTCCACATCCTCATATCCTCCTTCATGCCTTCTTCCTCATCGTCCTTCTCGTCGCCCTCTCCTTATTGCAACTGCGGCCCAGGCCTGTTCAGAAGTGGGATGAGGTGGTGTTGCTCGGTGTTATTACATGTGTGATGAATAGTTCCAATGCTGCTTGATTTGCCTGGCGCATCGCTACGTGATGAGTGCATGTGCTATGCTGGGGGGGGGGGGCGGGGCTCGATGACCCCCTCGACGCCAATCAGGGCGCATGCCCAGCAGCGTCCAACACCAAAGGCGCAAAGGATCAGCCAACGTGGCATGTGCACTGTGTGGAGAGGGATCCCCGCCGAGGGGGTCTGTGGGGAGGGGGGCCCCTGCCCGGGGGATGAGGAGGTCCGTGGGAAGAGGGGTCCCTACCCAGGGGGGTCCGTGGGGAGGGGGGTCCCTACCCAGAGGGGGTCTGTGGGGAGGGGGGTCCCTACCCATGGGGTTCCGTGGGGAGGGGGGTCCCTACCCAGAGGGGGTCTGCGGGGAGGGGGGCCCCTACCCAGGGGGTTCTGTGGGGAGGGGGTCCCTACCCGTGGGGAGGGGGGTCTCTGTGGGGAGGGGGGTCCCTACCCAAGGGGGTCCGTGGGGAGGGGGGCCCTACCTGGGGGGTCTGTGGGGAGGGGGGGCCCTACCCAGGGGGTTCCGTGGGGGGGGGGGGTCCCTACCCAGGGGGTTCTGTGGGGAGGGGGGTCCCTACCCAGGGGGTCCGTGGGGAGGGGGCCCCTACCCAAGGGGGTCTGTGGGGAGGGGGGTCCCTACCGAGGAGGGTCTGTAGGGAGGGGGGTCCCTACCCAAGGGGGTATGTGGGGAGGGGGGTCCCTACCTGGGGGGTCCGTGGGGAGGGGGGTCCCTACCCAAGGGGGTCTGTGGGGAGGGGGCCCCCCACAATGGGGGGTCTGTTGGGAGGGGGCTCCCCACCGGATGGCTTCAGATGGCAGGATGGCCCCCACCTAACAGTGTTTGTTTAAATGCCCCCCCCGACGGGGAGCTGGTGAGAATCCTGCTTGTGTAAGCGCAGCTGGCTTCGGATAAGGCGCCAAGCCCTATGTCTCTGCCTCTCGGGCCCTCCCTGGATAATCATCTTCCACCTTGATTGCGTGTCTGCTGTAGCCGTTTTGGTTCGACGTGAGAGCACCCATACTCTCACGACTGCTGCTTGCAGCGTTGGCTTACTGCGCGCGCCAACGGTACACCCAGTGTTTCTGACTATGAAGAGGGGCATCATCATGCAGCCGCAACACGGGTGGAAGTTTCTTCGTGACGATAATCGGAAGGTCACTGTATCCGAAGCGCATGCTCTCACCGACCTCAATCCTTATTCTACTCCTGACGTCGTCGCCGTTGTCCTGTCGTTCCCTCCCCGTCTCGTCGCTTCCACCTTCGGCCATTCATTCAACCTCCTCCTGGTATCCTACGTGCTTCCCCCTTGTTTCGCTGGTTTCTCGTTTCGTGAGCCAACCAGGTCTGGGAGCTGAAGACCGATTGGTTGATCTCCGCCCTGGCCGATCGGAAAACCCACAAGATCTTAGACCCCACGACAACTACATACTTATTCGTTTGTCAAGTGCTGGAGTCCGAGGCCAAGTGGGTGGACAACCCCAGCAATAAGGCCTTGATCAAATGCATCGGGAAAGGCAACATCATCGCTCAGCATGAGCTCAGCATGGACGGAAGCTATTTCGAAGCAAGTGAGCACCTTCATCAGACGAAGCGCAAGGAGCTGCCCTCTGGATACGCCAGCCAGGAGCGTCTCATTGCCTGGGAGTTCGCCAACGTCGTGCCTCTCGAAGAGCCGTTCTACCTGATCAAGGGCGGCAGGATTGGCTGGGCAGTCTTCAATGACAAAGACATTCTGCAGAAGAAGCCCGACCGACGCGACGCTGTATTCAACGCTGGGATTGCCAGGCTCTTCTTCGGCGCGTCGGGCGCCCCGGACGCTGCAGCGGACCTGCGCGGCAGCGGCAGCAGCAGCAGCAGCAGCAGCGGACCTGCAAGGCTGCCCGCAGCCCTGATGGCGGAAGGGTCGGTGGAAGAGCTGGCGACGGCCTACGCGGCGATGGAGCGAGCAGAGGAGGGGGCGACCGACGCGGCCGCTGCGGCCAAGTCGCCGACGATCGAGTATCCTTCACCGCTTCCGCAGAAACGCAGCAGGACCACCGACAGCCCCGCCGCTGCTCCGACTCCTGTGCCATCGCCCGCGTCTGGTTGCACCGAGCCGTTCTCGCCCGCCATGCTGCCGCTTGCCTGCCAGACCCCGCCGGCCCCGCCAGCCAGTGCCAAGCGGTCCCCGGGCAGCTGGGAACACTTGCCCGCCGCTGAGGCCGAGGAGCCCGCGCCTAAGCGCTTGGCGACATCGGAAGAGGCTGGGGGGGGCAACCCCGCCAAGGGAGGTGCATCCTCGGCCGCTCCCGCAGCCCAGCCAGAAAAGGAGACGGACGCGGCGGACGCGCCCATCAAGATGACGGAGGGCTTTCCTGTTGGCGCCTCGGGCGCCGCGTCTGCGAAGCCCACAGCCTGCCGGACGCTGTCGGGCTCTGCCCCGCCCTCCGCAGCGGAGCATGATGAGGGCGCCGTGGTCGAAGGCGTGGCCGTCGAGAGCATTTTCCCAGATCGGCAGATTCGCTTCTGCCTGAACATGCTTATCGACACTGCAGGTTCGAAGGCTGGGCAGAGCAGCACGCAGGAGGCCCCGCAGGAAGTGGATCCAGCTGCGACCCAAGCGGCAGCAGCCGCAGCCCCGCCCAAGCCAGAGGAACCGTCGCAGGGAGCGACGCCGCCCCCCCCAGCCCCGCATCAGACTTCGCGGCGGGCATGGGTGCATCCAAGGCAGCGGGGCCGTACGTGGAAGGGGCAGAGGCTTGCGTCCAACTTGACGGAATGCTTGGCGTGGCCAGCGCACTGCCTCGATCAGATCGCCGCGATGTCCAACGTGCAGGACTCGGATGAGGAGGCAGATTTTTATCTCGAACTCAAGAAAGGCATGGCGTGCGACACCATGAGCAATGCTTTCAGCGGCTGCGATGCCCCCACAGTGGCCTGGAACGAGCTGGCATGCGAGTTGGAGGCGCGATTGCGCTCGAAGTTCCCTGGGGCCAAGGTGGGCCCGATCAAAGTCTTGCACAACATAGAGTGGGACAAGGAAAGCCAGCAGGAGCTTCTGATGATGCCCGATAGCGACGCCTGTCTTTTCGGGGACATTGCTGACTTCTTCGCGCCCGAGCTCGCAGATATTTTGAGAAAAGCCAGGGCCAATCCCAAGACAGCCTGGTCGATCCTGGGTCCGATCATCAAGTCTGGCGTCGGCATTCGCCTGCAAGGCCCCAAGTGCCTGCGCCACAATACTACTTGCAGGCTTCGCACCGCCAAGATACACTGGGCTGGGACGCCCTGCACTGACTGGTCGTCGGCGGGGGGGCAGCTCGGATCGAGCGGCGTGACGACTATGTACCTACTGTGCTGGCTTGCTCAACGGTTAATCCTACAGGAACCCATCATCGTCCAAGAGAACGTGTGGCAATTCCCGGAGTCAATCTTGCGTGAATACTTAGGCCACCTCTACCAGATCGAGGTGGTCCGCATGCACAGCGAGCACTACGGCATTCCCAGCACCAGGGAGCGAAAATGGGTCATCATGCGGCACAAGTCAAAAACGAGTTGGCAATTTGTTGGCACTCCAATATCCTTAGAGTCGTTTGCTGCCAACTTCCGCAGGGCGTGCCACGCCACCTGGAGGATCTACTTCGTTGGCCCAGAGTCCGAGCTGAAGCAGGAGCTTGAGCATTTCGCCAGTCGCAAGAAGTCCAGGGCGTCCCTCTTCAATGTCGACCCGAAGTCGCTGTCGATCAAGGACGCAGTGTCATTTGAATTGGCCCTGACAGAATGGGAATACGACAATCTCAGAGACTACAAGGAGCGCTACCTCTTTTGCGTCTACAGCTTGAACCAGTCGCTGGCGAATGGATTCAACGCCCAGAGCACGCCGTCGATCCTCCACACGGTCATCCGCAACAGCACCCTGTACTGGGCGGACATGAACCCACCATTACCACCGAGGTGGATGACGGGCACCGAGGCTTTGCTCTCCCAGGCGTTTCCCCTGGACCCCGATCGCCCCGCCGACAGGAAGCCTACGTGCAGCTTCCACTTCCAGAGGCCGCTGGATCGCCCCAGGACTGCAACTAAACAAATACACGCCCTTGTTTCTCGACCCGCTCCCCTCTGCCATGTTTTGGCATCGGGCAAGGGGGTGCGTCCTCCTCCTCCCCCTCCTCCGCCTCCTCCTCCTCTTTCTCAACCTCCTTCTCCTCCCCTTCCTCCTCCTCCTCCTCCTCCTCCTCCTCCCGTCCTCCTCCTCTCCTGCTGCTCCTCCTCCTCAGCTTCCTCCTCATTATCCTCCTGAATCCTTGGTCGCCCCCGGGGGGCCCTTCCCCGACCGCGACCTCAAACTGCCGAGGAAACCGACCCTCTCGAGAGCCAACCGAAAACCTATGCGGCCCAGTTTCGGCAGGCGACCATTGGACCATTGGAGCAGGATGGAGGAGGAGGAGGAGAAGGAGGAGGAGGAAGAGGAGGAGGAGGCGGCGATGATGAGGAAGAAGAGGATCGGCCAGACATTGTGCCGCCAAGGAAGGCGGATCCCCGTCATACTTCGACGCCTCCTGCTCCTCCTCGCCCTCTTCTTCCTCTTCCCCTCCTCTTCCTCCCCCCTTCCTCACCCTCCTTCGGCTTCCGATCCGTTCTTGACCTCCCGCCGCCGGAGGAAGTCCACAGAGATGTCGGCCCAGGCTGGCAACACCATGACGGTGATCATCCCAGGCCTCATCTATCTGTACCAGCTCACCCAGATTGACCGCGTCGACAGGGGCTTGTCCGCGCGTCTGCAGCACATCACCAGGCGGGTCGGCTAATGAGGAGGGGGAGGAGGAGAGGGAGGATGACTCGGAGGAGGAGGAGGAGGAGGAGGAGGAGGAGGAGGAGGGGGAGGAGGAGGAGGAGGAGGAGGAGCAGGAGCAGGAGGAGGAGGAGGAGGGAGGTGAGTTTGGCGATCCTGCTGGTTGAGCCTCCTGGAAGGCAGAGACGCATCGCCGACGCCGCTGGCGGCGCCGGAGCTGGGGCCGAAGAAGCCGCGCTCGTCCCGCTGCCCAGCTCTGACTCTGCCATGTATTTGGCAACCCTGCGCAGCGAGAGGGCGGGGATCGTCGCGAGCCCAGGTGCGTCCCAGGGTGAGAGCCGCAGCAGCACCAGCAGCGATTGATATTGATGCGAGTCCAAGTGCCCAGGGTTGTGTATACATCTGCAAGGGCCTGCATGCTTCGGGCACTGGCGCGCGCACCGCGTTTGCGCCCGTGGCTGGGGGTGCTCGAGCACCCGTGCATTCAATCCAGCTGCTCGTAGTGGCAGCTTGATCCGTGTGGCACTGGAGACTGTGTCATGGGGGGGCTCTTGTATCAGAGACTAAGCGTGAGGTGACTGCTGAGGTGCAGTCATCCGCCTCCATGACCCTTCTGTTCGCTTTGTGTACGGGCCCAGGCGACGCAGGGGGCTGCAATCGCCGTCTAGAAGGCATGCAGGCATTCAGGGGAGAGACCTGGGGAGAGCAGGTCGAGAGACCGAGACGCGGCTTGCGCCCCCTGCGTGGCGCCTGGCGTCCTGAGTCTCGTGGCGGCCGTACTCAATGTACTCCATTCCATTTCGCTGCCTGCAATTGAATAAGAAACTGAACGAGACGGTCTCGCCCCATCTCCTCAGCCTCCTGCCCTCGTCCTCCTGCTCCCCCTGCCTCCTCCTCAAGCTCCTCCTCCTCCTCCTCCTCCTCCTCCTCGCCCCTCCCGTCCTCCTCCTCGCCTCGCCCCTCCTCCTCTCCTGTGCAGTTTGTCTGTGAGTCATGTCCTCTCTTTGCTGCACGCTCCGCTTCCGATGTGTCTTCTAGTAGAGGTTCCCCTCTGCCCAGGACCAGGGTGCACATGCCTCTCCATTTCCCCTGCTGCCTACGTACCAGCTCTGTGTCATTACATTAAGATAGCAGGCGCTTTTCGGGAACAGATGGGCCTTACACTAAACGAAGTGGAACAAATCGAACAAACTTCGCAGCCTTCGCATGTTGGCCGCTCTCCAGGAGACTTTCGGTGGACCCGAGAATCTGGCGTCTCACTCAAAACTGTTCTGCCGCAGAGCAATCGCCAGAAAATGAAAAGGGCAACGAAGAGGGGGTGGGAGATATGGAAGATGAGGAGTGGGGAGGATGGGGGGTCAGTGAGAAGGGGAGGGTTGATGAAGAAGAATAATGAAGAGGATGGGCGACGCTGACCGACCGCCTGCTGTGGACCTCGTTGAATGTCCGTCCGCATTGTCCGCCTCCTTCATCCATTCTTATCGCTCTTCTTCCCTCCCTCCCCCTTCCGTCATGCGTCCTCCTCCTCGTCCTCCTTCTCCTTTTTTCGTCACCACCCTTCCACCAGATCCCAGGAACTCGTGACATTCAGGGCGGAAGCCATGTTGTTGGGCTTTTTGGGGTACCCGAACATCTAGGAAAACCAGCGGGGAGGAAAAGAACGAAACCTGGGGCAAGCCAGGACCACAGATCACAGCAATCGCCGCTCTTGTCGGGAAGCCGTTGTGCTTCAAGGGCTTTGCCTGATTTGAAAGCCTCACTTGCCTTACCTGGTTTCTAGAGTCCGCTCCAAGATTGGCCTCAGCTTGGCCTCCCTTGTCTCGATCGATGGAATCGAAGGCGCTCGCAGTGGCCCTACCTTCCCAAGCCGGGGAGGCTGGCAGCACGGCAGCCGCGGCCGCGGCGTCTGCCGCGACGTTCAAGAATCAGCCCAAGACCAGCGACATCAGCCCCAGCCCCAAGTCCGAGCCCACGCCCAGCGATCCGTCACACGCGGCTGGGGGCAGCCAAGGCAGTAGTGCTGGAAGCAGCGATGGACCCGAGGCGAGCGGCGCTGCTGTCGTCCCTGTGCCGCGGCCTCTCGCGGCAGACGCCATGGAGGTGTACTTTCGTGAGCCAGCCGCAGGCGAGGTGGTCGACATGGCGAAGCTGTTTGGTCCCGACGGTGGTGCGATACGGTTGAGAAAGGTCTTTCAGATCTATGAGGTCAGGCCCAGCCCGCTGAGGATCCACTTCTTCAACCAGCAGGGGGAACGACAGATATTCGCAGACGAGCTGAACAAGCGCGACCAAAGTTCTACTCTCCATGGCTTGAAGGAGTCCATCAAGTCCAGGGGGCTCGTCCCTGGCGTGTCTGGCGAGCCGTGGTTCGTTTTGTCTGATGGGGAGGTGCCGCCGTATAAGGCGATCACTTGGGGGCACCGCATCAATGCAGTGTATGAGCTCCACGCAGAAGCCCCCGGGGCCTCTCAAGTGCAGACGGTTAAAGAGACTGTTCAGGCGGGCGTGATTGCTCGCCGTTTCACGAGCCGGATGCCCAAATTCATGCGGGCGTACATGAGGGACTACCACAACATGGAGGTGTTTCAGAGAGGCAGCGGGTACTCGTATCTAGAGCTCTTGAAGGAGGTGCCAGACATGGAGGAACGATCGTCAGAAATCCAAATAAATTGATATCCTATCCAATTTGGCGGGGTAGGGGACGAACGGGGAAGCGGTGGAGGGAGGCGCCTTGCCCTCCTGTCATACAACGCAGCCGAAACGAGGGTCCCGGGCCGCAGAGGAAGGAGGAGGAGGGCGAGGAGGGAGGAGGAGGGGGAGGGAGGAGGAGGGCGAGGAGGAGGAGGAGGAGGAGGGAGCCAGGGCGTGGCCAGTTGCAGCCCCCCAGGCAAGCTGGGCTGTCTTGAAGACCGAGGGGACCACAGCTCGATCGACTGACTACGAGAAGAAATATTGGGATTTCATCAAGAGCCGCTATTCCGACAAGCTCAACTCATTCGCCCATTTTGATGCCGCAAAATCGTTGGCAAGGCGCATCAGCACTCTCCAGATCGATCATATCGAGTGGGCGCGGAAGCACGTCGACTTCATGAACCCGCGCTTGCACCACCAGTCCGTGATCATGATCATGGCTCAACTCACATCGGGAATGCACAACTCTTTCAAGGCCTACATGTCCAACGAGGACGTCGCCATTCTGATCGGCGAGGCCATGAAGTTCTGCGTGCCCGTCCGCGCAGATCCTCCTCGGCAGCGTAAGCTACCATGGGTGTTCGACAAGACGGGCGCGTCCGTGTCCGAGCTTGCCTCCTACCTCACGTGCCCGATGGGGGAGACAGCCAAGGTCTACAAGCAGAGCGTTAGACCAAAGGCGAAGGCCAAAGGCAAAGCAATGGCAAAGGGCAAAGCGAAGCCCAAGCCTGCCCCTGCGCCCGCCGCCAGGGAGGAAGTGTCTCTGACTGTGGACGTGTCGCACCCAGACGCGAACGCCAACGCCGAGTCGAGGGATCGCTACTTCGGAGATGACCTCATGGCGGCCATCAACTTCACCATCAGCGAGACTGCCAAGGGCCAGGCCTCGATCATCGACCACCCCGCCATGGTCGAAGTGAAGAAGGAGTTGGTGAGCTATGGATTGGAATTCCTGTGGCAGAAGAAGGTGTGCGAGGGACCCAGCGGGCCCCAACCACGATGCGTGGGCGTTGTGGCAGACGAGGGCTGAGTGACATCCGAGCCAGCATCCGTCGCTGCCACAGCGTCCTCACCGCGCCGTGGTTTGGGCAAGTCGGGATCCTCGGAAGGTAGCCTTCAAGGGTTCGATCATTACCAAGTGGAGCGACGCCAGGAATACCTTCCAAGCCTCGGCCAAGGAGTCCGTGGACAGGTTCAGACTGCTGGAGACGGATTGCGGCGAGGATATCGACATGGAGGTTGCCGCCGACGGCGCCACTAGGGAGATCATCGAAGAATTGAGGAACTCCGCGCAGGCGCAGGTCACCGATGACCCCATCCGCGACCTCCAGGCCCGCTTCACGCACGTGACCGATGAGAAGCCCGTGCCTCTCAGCGACACGCTGAAACAGTACGTCAGCCTCAACCGCGTGTTCAAGGCTGAGGCCCGGATGCACGTGCGCTACGCCATGGCTGCCTCCTCGGTCATGGACGCTCTGGAGGGTCATTCCACCCTCGACCAGTTCATCGACTCGTGCTTCAAAGCGGCCCCGATGGGGCCAAGCATATGCAAGCAAACTCCTCAATCCTCGATCCTTCCTTTCCTCCCCTCCAGCCTCCCCCTCCCCCCCATCTGCATTCCTCTCCTCCTCTCCCTGAGCCTCCACTTCCTCGTCTCTCGCCCCCCGTCTTTTTCTACAGATCACAGAAACAGGGGGGGAGAACAGGAAAGATAAAGACAGAGAAAGAGAAAGAGAGAGAGAGAGAGAGAGAGAGAGGAGGGAGGAGTTTTTTATTTTGTAATGTCGCTCCCAGGTCACCAGTGCGGATGACCGACTGTTCTGCGATGCCGTGCTTGACATTCTTGCCGAGACCGCCGTCGCGGCCATGACCTACAGCGAGATTCCAAAGGCGCTGGTCGAGGCAGGGTTCAAGGACGCGGAGGCTCTGCTCCTCTTTGTTCGTCTGCGAGGCTCCTATATGCAGCAACTTGTACAGGACATGCTCGCAAACCAGCAGACGAAGGAACTCGCCGCTAGCGAGAGCGACGGCACCCTCCTCAGTGGTTCCATTGTGAATGGCTTAAACAAGCTGTCCGCCGAGGAGAGGGTCACCCTGGCGGAGGCCGATGGCGCTGTTCGCGGAGACAGTGAATGGCACGCCTTCTGGTACAATGTCCTGGTGGGCCTGGCCAAGGGCAAAAAAATCGCCGCGATCATTTCCCTTCAGCCGCCATCGCGCCGCTTGAAGAGGGAGAAGAGCAAGCCTGAAGAGAGAGCTCCGGCACCTGGCCAGGCCCTCATGGTGGATCCCACGAAGGGCGCGACGGAGCCGCCGATGGACCCGACTTTCGTCCCAGTTGATGCCCTTCTGAAGATCCCCGCCTTGGTGTCCATGGGCCTCAATATCAATGCAGCACAGGCGAAGGTCCGAGAGCCATTGTGGGAATAATGCGTCGATGGTTGCTCTTTGCCCCCTGGTTCGCCAGCTCGGCCAAACGCGAGCGCGCGCGTTTGGCTTGGCTTGCGAATTGGGGTTCAATGAGCCCGCGATGCAATACGCCCACGGGACGTCTCATGTGAAGGGTATCGAGAGTCAGCTCTCGGCGTGGTCTTGGGGATTGTTCACGAAGAACGTGGAGGAGTTCTCTGGGATGGTGGCGGTAGATCTCCAGAAGGTCCCCAAGACGCCAGTGTATCTGACAGACGACGCAGACATTGCCTTCCCAATGATTTTCGCAGCTCCCGTGACCTACACGCGCCCCACGAAGGCAACCTTCCACTTGACGTCCATGTTCAATGGGCAGATCGACTTTTACTTGAATGGTTCCTTGGCCAACGGCCTTCAATCGGACTGCTTTGTGCCAGCGTGGATGGTCGCCGTCACTGACAAGCAGAGCGATTCGAACGTCTCGGTGAGCTACGTCGAGTACTATGGCAAGATCAACGTGGCAGGCAGAATCGAGTGGGAGACGGATGAGTCAGTGGCTGAAGATGCCGTTCAAAAGAAGGTTGGGAGTGAGAGTAGGGCTGAATCGGTCAAAAACGGCACAATGACCCAGGAGCAGGCTGACGCGGAGGTGGAGGCTGAGAAGACGCTAGCTGAGGAGAACCGCAAGTGGATGTTCACCGCCAGCCTGCCGTACATGCTCGTCGAGCCTCAGAAGATCGACAGGGCGGCGGCCAGGACTGAACTGAGGCGCTTCATCACCCCCGCCGAGCAGGATAGCAAGCGGCGCAGGGCTGACGAGAAACAAGCGGTGAAGGCCGCTGCCACGGGCTCGGTGGGCAGCAACATCGAATCGCTCAAGAGGAAGATCGATCCCGCCGCAGCGGCCTCGCAGCCCAAGAAGGGGCGTTCTAGCGGGAGCAGTGGCGGTGGAGATGCTGCTCTCGTCAAGGCATGCAAGCATTTGTTTTCATAGAGAACGCATGCGGTACACGCTGTTGGCGATTTGTTTTTTGCTGGCACGATCCTGTACATAGCTGCCGCTTCCAGGCGCTTCACTCGCCGCGCCGATCTCGTTCGTTTGAGCCCAGAGGCTCTCCACTCTCAGCATGCATGCTTCGAACACGTGGCGCACGCTCCGCGCAAGCGCCCGTGGTCGGGGCGCGCCAGTCTCAAGCCTTTGCGTGCTCGGAAGACGTGGCGCGCGCTCCGCGTGAGCGCCCGTCGTCGGGGCGTGCCAATCGATCGCCCCGGGGGGCCTGGCTGCATGGGGGGGAGGGCAGAATGACTCGATCGAGAGACAAGGGACAGAAAGGGGAAGGTAAGGCAATGATGCGGCTTCGAGCGCGAGTTGCGCGCTCTACAGTTTTTTTTTCAGACCGTTCAAGGATGGGCAGGGGGGGCTCCAGCTTCGGAGACTAAGCGTGGAGGTGGTGCGTCGCGATTCGCGTGACAAGCCACCCGCCCCCTGCCACTCGTCCACTGGTCCTTGAATGCTGCATTCGTGTTGTAGCGCAGCGGTGGCACAGAGTTGAAGCAAGTACAGAACTCAATGTATTCCATTCCATTCCATGCAATGATCAACGAGCCAGCGCTTCGAAAGAGGAGGATGAGCTGCTGATGCTGCTCCTGCTTCCTCTGCTGCTGCTGCTGCTGCTGCTGCTGCTTCTGCTGCTTCTGCTGCTCAGGAGGAGGAGGAGGAGGAGGAGGAGGGGGAGGAGGAGGGGGAGGAGAGGGGAGGAGCGAGGAGGACGGAGGAGAGGGGGGAGCCCCTCTCCTCCTCCTCCTCCTCCTCCTCCTCCTCCCTCTCCTCCTTCCTCCTCTCCTCCTCCTTCTCCTCCTCCTCGAACCAGATAGATCAGGCCAGGGGCCCTGATCTATCTATCTGGTTCGGGCCCTCGCGAGGCCCTCAGAGCAGGAGTTTCGGGCCTCCTCCACCTCCTCCCCCTCCCCTCCTCCTCCTCCTCCTCCTCCTCCTCCTCCTCCTCCTCTCTCTTCCTTCTCATCCCCTTTCTCCCTGGGTTCCTCGCCACGTCCTCTCCCTCCTCTTCCTCTTCTCTGCCTCCTCCTCCTCCTTCTCCCCTGCCTCCTCCGCCCCTCTGCCTGCCTCGTAGCCTGCCCCCCCCTCAGCGCCGCGCGAGGCGCCTGTGCCGGAGCTGGCGCCGCGGCGCCGCCAGCGTCCGCCGCCGCCAGCGGCTGAGGGCCTCCTGCCTGCCTCCCGACCCTTTCGGGGTGCGAGCGCTGGCGGGAGATCGGCGTCGTCCTCGCATCATCGTCGAATTGACGAGGTAGAAGGATGACGATAATGAGCAGGAAGGGGGGAGGAAGAGGGCCGCGGGAGAGGAGGAGGGAGGGGAAGGTAGAGGAGTGGAGGAGGAGACGGAGGAATAGGACAGAAGGAAAGAAGGCCTGGCAAGCTTAGACAAGAGAGGAAAACCTGAGAAACTACACAAAAACAGTGGGAAGAGATGGTAGAACAATGGCGTAGCCGAGCCTGTGAGCAGCAGGGGGTTCAGTGGGCGCCCCGAGGCCTTGAAGGGTGCGCCTGGGGCCGCCTGAGGCCCCTGGGGCCCCTGGAGGCCCCGTAGGGGGGGCCTGTTTGCAACTGCCCCCTTCGGGGGTGGCGCAGCCCCCAGCGAGTTACGCACGTCACGAACCATTAAAACATATTCTTCTTCAGCGGTGGAGGAGGAAGAAGAATATTTTTCTTCGCTCCTTTATTCAGAGCAGCTATCAGGAGAGTCAGAGAATGCCTTGTTCCGAGAAGGATATTAAACATATTCTTCTTCAGCGGTGGAGGAGGAAGAAGAATATTTTTCTTCGCTCCTTTATTCAGAGCAGCTATCAGGAGAGTCAGAGAATGCCTTGTTCCGAGAAGGATATTAAACATATTCTTCTTCAGCGGTGGAGGAGGAAGAAGAATATTTTTCTTCGCTCCTTTATTCATCAGAGCAGCTATCAGGAGGAGGTGCCGAGCAGCCGCCAAGAAGTTGGGCCGCTTCGCATTTCGAAAAAGACGGACTTAAGTAAAACAACCAACTTTCTCGTAATACTATATACCATTCCGCCCGTCTGCTCGGCTATCACCATCGTATCACCATAGTATCACCATAGTATAGTATATACTCATACCTCTTGCAATTGCAAGGGCCTGCGTTTCTCAATCCAACATTATTTCGGTTGCTTCAGAAAATGTCGAAAAAAGACCATTCTCAGATGGCTATTCCGACCATCAAAATTGTGAAGGAACAGAAGACATATAAAACCTTCATAGCACAGCTCCCCCATGATTTCGGAGAGGGCCCACTTCGTGCCATTGAGGTGCAATGCCAAGCCCTCATGTTACGAGGTAGTCTCGGCTTCGCTATCCTGGTTCCAAAACCAAACGGCGGCCATTGTTTGGTTTTCAGTTTACCTGCGAATGAAAGGGGTGACTACAGGCATGCAGCAGGAATGGTAAAGGACATGTTGTCTCGGGCATTCTGGGGCGGCGTGCAAGAAGTGCACAGGTTCCAACTTGAGGAAACAGAGCGCAGTGCCAACAGCACCAAGCATATGACGAAATGCCATATTTCCATACTAGGCTGGGAACAATATACATTATCACCGGAGCAGTACCTTGAACGCGCAGCTGCAATGACAGCTACAACGGCTACAACGGCTACAACGGCTACAACGGCTACAACGGCTACAACGGCTACAATCGATGAGGACCCCAAAGAGGCTTCGCCCATGCTCCAAAACGTCGATGATGATGTCCTTAGAGCGGCCATGAAGTCCGGAATTTTGGTGCCAGTTCTTATTCGGTATTTCGGATTGACTCCATCGAAACCCGGCAACATTGAGACCCTCGCCATCGAATGCAAGCACATGGATGATGATGAATGCAAGCACTTAGAAACCCATGTGTTACAGCTTCCTCAGTATTGCAGCTATTGCTCTGGATATGTGTCACTGAGCACAGGCGCTTGCATCGACTGCGACAAAATGGCTGATGTCCCCACATGTGGACAATGTGGAGCAGATCCATGCGAGGGCCGTATGATGCGACACCAGTGCACTGGGTGCCATACGGTGTTATGCAATCGTTGCAACAACTTAGCAAAATCGAAAATAGACCAAAAAGATGAAGAAGGCAAGCTGCTGGACATGATCAATGGTAATCACGAAGCGTCTTTCAATGATCAGGGCGAGGCACCATATGTTGCTTCTTTCAAGAATATTGTTGCGCTCGTGGACAATCTACCCGACGAGGATTTATTCGAGCCTAAAAGCCCAGCCTTGGTACGCCTGCTGAAAGACATTGCCGAAGATGAACGCAATCTACGGAATCTACGGAAGAGGGCTCGAACCTCTTGGGATGATGAGCATCATGGCAATCATGCGAAAGAGACAGTGCCCTCACGTGAAACATTGAAACATCCATTCTTATTCGACGGTGTGGAAACAGCAGAGATGAAACAATGCGATTCGGGGCAGATTGAAGAGGTAATGTTGCACAAACTGAAGGAGCGCGGCATCGCGCTGTGGTGGCCAGGCGCATCGCAAGTGACCATTCAGAGTCAGTTTCCAGCTTTTCTAGACCTCTACAAGGAGTTGTTCGGTGATTGTCACACAGGCGATCAAGGAATGCCGAACATGATCAACAAGAAAGTGCGGCCTCTATTCCAAAAGTTAGTATCAAACACGCTGCGTCAGGCTGGGCTCCAGGAGAAATTCGAGTTGCCTCAGATGACTAATCTGGAACCGCATGTGTGGGAGCACTTGGAGCGTGTAATTACAGGAAATTCAAAAAGAACGAAGTGTCGATCATGCGCCAAGCACTTCAACACCAAATTAGGTGAGGTGGTATGCTCCGAAAAGTGTAGAACGAAACACCAGGCTGCGCATAATGGCTTGGTTTGTACAACGTGTGCTAATCCAATCGTTAAGAAACACCCTGACAGGTATTCCCTCAACCAACAGTTCTACAATCCAGGGGGCAGCGCTTGGTATCCAGTCGCTCTTCTGGAGATGAGTGAGTCCGAGACCGAAGCAGAACTCATATGTTCAAAACCAAGAGGGCGTAGCCTCGAGAATTATGACAAGCAGGTCGCTTTCGTCATGGAGACAAAGATGAAGAAGAACCCCATCATATTTTGCAGCGGCGAATGCGAGGGTCTGTGGAGGAACAAACTCATTTGCCAAGAGTGTGGTGGGGAAGCTGGGAGCGTGGACGAGAAGAGCAGCGGCTCTGTCATCCCTTCCCCAAATCTTGACGAGATCCCCAAGTCCAGCCCCTCAGCAGAATTCGAATGTTTCGCCAAAGCAAACAAATGGAAACAACGGCAATCTTGCGCTCAGTGCGCAGGGTTCATGCTTCCACGTATGATAAGCCCAGGCAGCGTAGCGTGCATCGCGTGCATCGCGTGCAGTGCATGATGCTATTTCTATCCATATAAGTGACGCCGTGAGGTTCTTTTTACAATACTATGATTCTCGTTGATTTCCAGATACTACCATGGTATGATATTGCCCCCCTTCAGATATAATGCACAGGATACGGGCGCACTGGAGCTTGAGCGCGACTGCTACATGCGTGTGTTCGAGCTCCTTTTTTTGGTCGGTCTGTCATTTCTTCGAGGATCATAGAGGCGTGCTCGGACGCGTACCGGGCCCATCACGTTGATTATATATTGATGATCATCTGTCTGATAGTAAATGGAGCCGTTCAAAGTAACTGAGATCGTAGTTTCACCCTGTATCATGTGCCCGTGTGGCAAGTCTATTTTACGAATGACTGAAGAACAGAGAGCACAATATGATGAGGCCGTAAGCAAGAGATGCGAGACCAAAGGGAGAGAGGAACATAAGCACACCGTAGAAACGCTACCAGTGATAGAGTGTGCTACCAATGACACCAATCTCGAAAAGTAACCATGATGATAAAATGGAGACCAGAAAGTATGATTCTCTCTTGAGAGTGAGATGAGGACACTGGACCAGTAGAGTAGAAGATATCACTGCATATCTAAATGGACGAAGGAACGAAGACAATAGCGCTAGGGCCACGAAGCCGAAAGGCAATGACTGGAGATGGAAATCAAAACTGTGTCGTCGCTAGTAAGACTCAGAATAGGGCTGAGACGGTGCAGGACACCGACAAGTTGATTCCCTACACGCAAAGCCGACGAAGGAAAACAAAAACCATAATGATTTTGCGTGACGACGAAGATCCTGACTTCAGATAGGCTTTTTATACTCGTATCGTGCCACCGTAAGTGTTCGCTTTACGTTGATACGCGCATTGTTATATGAAAATGGAGCATTGGCAAGCGGTACGTGCGAAGAGGTCCAGAGACCATGACATTCACTGTATTCAACTTGACTTTACACAGGACTCCATCGTCTTCACCGTCTCGGGAACTCAGTCTGACGAATACAAAGTGGAGATTCAAGAAAGCATTGGTTCATGGCCGCCTACATGTACGTGTGAAGATTACGTATGGAGAGGCCCCGAGTTCCTGTGCAAACACATTTGCTACTGCCTTAGGCTGATGGGGGTTGACGAAAGTGCGTTATGCGAGTTATGTTGGGAACCAGAGGATGAAAAAAAACGCTTCTAGAGTATTTGTGCAACGCGCATAAAGTCGTGGGGTCGGCACGTAACGTAGATAACATGGACTAGATTCCCGATAGACAAATGTTGATCCCTGCACCGAAAAATACACGAAAGCGTATTATGCAGCATGTTTGTTTGATGTGTGGCCACAATGCAAAATGTCGGGCATATCTTTTACGACATCAACTCACGCACAGCGATGTAAAGCCTCACATGTGTGAAGAGTGTGGCCTCTGTTTCAAAACTGTTAGCGATCTAAATGCGCACAAACGTTGTTTGCACATGGGGCAGAAGTATGTTTGCAAATGTTGCGGGTTCACGTGTAGACAAGCGAAGGTGTTGCGCCGTCACATGCTTGTGCACGAGGAGAAGCGCTTACAATGCCCAGAGTGCCACTATACGGCCAGACGTAGGGAAGATCTCCGCAAACATATCGTCAGTATGCATAGAGGAAAACCGAGAAGAAAAAGACACGAAGAAGCAGTTGCAACATTATTAACAAATTTGCAAATTCCTTTTACAAGAGAGCACGTCGTCAAATTCGCCTCGGATCATCCTGGGAGGCGGTTTGCGCGCATTGACTTTTTTTGGTTGTGTGTTGACACAGCTATACTTTTTGAAGTCGATGAATACGCCCACATGGGGTGCCGCTATGGTGTAGAAAATGAATGTATCCGCATGTGGGGCATCTACGAAGAGCTGCGAAACAAAGGCTACGACAAAGTGCATATTGTCAGGTATAATCCACATGCGCCACGTGGCGAACAATACACAGACGACGAGAGGCTACGCCAAATTAGCGAAGCTTTGGCTCATGTGCCTGCATGTTTAGCCATTACATATCTATTCTATCATACGCAAGGGAATCTTCCGAGCGTCGCACTCTCGGACGAATATACGCTCAAAAACTATGTTCGCCCGTGTGGGTCTGCGATGACAATGTGCGCCATCACTACCATGGTAAATTGTGCGCATCTGTTTTGAACTTGGGTTCGACTGTCCAGACATAGCTTCAAAATCCCAAGTGGAGTTTCGAAGCTACTGTTTTGAACTTGCCGATCGAAGGTTTTATGTTTGGGCAGACTGTTTTGAACAAGCTTGCTTGGGAAGTATGTTTAGTACCGACTATCTAGTTTATGTGAATGAGTCCCAACTTCCACGCACTATCCTTGGAGGCGCGCGCACGTATCTACGAAGGTGTACTCGATTATGTACTCACATGGTTGGCCTTCCCCTTATCGCATACTTGGCCAGAGCGCTCACTCACTTGAGTCACTATGAGTCTGAGTCACTATGATTGGTAGCACACAAATTGCGTCAATGACTATCTTTCACTCCCATAGATAATCGCCTGAACACAACACACATATTTCATTCCGACGGAAGCGCACACGATATCATGTGAGTGCAGAAAGTCGGCCATGCACATGTACTCCCAGATGAGTTGGTACATATCATGGTACTGATCCTGATGGTAATGAGCATGAATGTGCTGGCCCAAGTATGCCGGAGTGCTGCTACCATGAGAAATAAATCCTCATGCGATTATGTGGGTGTACACGATTCTGTATCGTGATACATTCCCTCGTGTTGCGCATGCACTCCCAGATCTATCGGTACATATCCACGCGATTGATTCTGATGGTAATGAGAATGAATGTGCTGACCCAAGAGAATATATTATGTCGGAGTGCTCCTACCATGAGAAAGAAATCCCCATGCAGCTATGTGTGTGCACACGATTCTATATCGTGACACACTCCCTCCTGTTGCACATATATTACCAGATTCATCGGTACATATCCATGTGACTGATTCTGATGGTGGGGCGCATGAATGTGCTGGCCCAAGAGAAACTGTTATATCGGAGATCTGCGAACAAATCCTCATGTAGCTGTGTGTGTACACGATTCTGTATCGTGACACGTTCCGCTCTCAGCGAACACATCCCCTGATGCTCATCATCATTAATATGTGTGAGGAAACAGGCTCCGCATATTTTCTTAGCAAGCACAAGCCTCTCTATTATTTAGATACGAGGAATGTAGAAAACGAGTCGAGCGATCATATATCCCCACGGGTCTTGTTTGTTTTCACCTAATCACTCCACAATTTTCCCGAAAGAGGAAATGTGAGTGGACTACCATGCACAAAATCATGCTGTCACACAAATTCCAGTCGCTTCCTTTGTGCTTCCCGACTACCTACCCAGCGCTTCCAGACCCCCTCCCAGGCTTCCAGACGCATCCAGACATGACGCTTCTGGATGGATCTTGGTAAAACGTTTTTGAACATCCTGCGCATTGACCAGTTGAACAGCAACACTGTTGCTGACTGTTGCAGACTTACGCAGCTTGTACGACTACAAGGGGTCGGGTATAGCATACTATTTTTTCTTTGTCTTCTTCGAGTGAGTCTTTACGTGCCGCGAGTAACTTTTTTGATGGATCATCTTCGAGCAGTGCGGGCACTTCTTTTTTGAAAAAACGCGCTTCTGGCGATTTGGATTTGCTGGGCACTGCCATTTCATATGCTCGTAGAGACAGGTCCTATTAAATTCTTTCTTGCAATAGGGGCAAACGCGTCTCAGCTCTAGTTTCGCGCCAACGGTGGCACCGCACTTCTGACAGCGACACTGTCCGTTCCCAAGACTCCTATGACGGTGGCTCAGTTTTCGCATTGAATGCTGAAGATGCATGTGACGCGAGTCGCTCATATTTTATAGTGTTGGCGATATCGGTGTCCCATATTCCGATGGCGATGGTAGCGAATGATTCTTACAGCTATGTAAGGCTTGAAGGTTGCCCAAAATGATGGCACCGAGTTCCTGTATATTTGTTTAACGCGTATACAAAGTCATTTCCTGAAATTTGTGATTGTCGCGCGGTGTGCTGAAGTTATACAAGTTATACAGTATAATTTCTTAGAATTGGTTGCCAAAAAAAAATGTATATTCTTGAAGAACGGTAATATCTAGTAGCGAGGATCCGCCATCTATACGAGCTGTTCTGTATAATGCACCTACTAGCTGCTTGCTCGCTCTTCATTTGGACTAAGGACTTGTATAAGGCTTATACAGCCGAGCGTAATCCTGTATAACTTGTATAGCCCAGCGTGTAAATCTGCAAAGGCAAATCATCGGACTACGGACTGGAAACGTGCGGTGCCACGGTTTATGGAGACCCTGCAGTCTACTCTCCCGGTGCCACATTGCATGTGGACATAAGATCAACGACCCAAGAGGTACAGCGTCCGGAGCAAACTGCGTGGAGTGCCCGATTGGATGTGGTGCTCTCGTTGGCATTCTGACTCTACGACTGGTACGCATTCATGGATAAGGCGAGGAGCTATTCTTGAATCATGGGGAGCCGTACTGGCGAGCCCGTGAAAAACGAAAGCAACGAGTGTCCGTTTCTTCGGATGCAGTAAGCAATCATTGAATTATGGACCCAGTGGAGAGGGTACTTGCTCGAGATAAGACAGAGACTCAAGCACGGTCCGATACAGCACTTTTGAACATGTGACACCTCTTACACAAAGCTTGAAGATTACTTTCATGGGTTGGATGTCCACCGCGAAACAAAGGTGTGCGATGGTCAAGCTCGAAAGTCTCATCCAGGAGCTGTTTGCAGATGGCGCAGCGCCATTTCTGCTTCGCGGCCACTCTTTTTTTGATTATGGGCGATATGTATGGGCGTTTTGGTGCCCCGCCTCGGGGCATGCCCTCGGCAGGTGAACGCTTGCTGCTTTCACGATTGTCACGATTCCCTATGTTCGCTTTCACAGGAATCACAGGATCCACGGGAGAATCCACCTCGGGCTCGAATAGGTGTTGACTGTGTTCAAGCATTCGATATGCCGATTTAGCATCCCACCGCGACACGAGCCACGCCGCGAGTAAGATACCAATCACAGCAAGAGTGCAAAGCAATCCCATTTTTATGATCACTCCCTGGATTGCGTTTGTTCTTCCTCCCATGGATAGGATACTAGATAATCAATTACTCTTCCAGGGAAATAATTATCCCTGGTTCGCTCTCAGCGTCATCGTCATCCCCGAAGAGCATATTCGAAATGGCACGCGAGGCTGCCTTGGGACCCATGTGATACCAATCACCAGGACAGTCTGCTCGGAACGCCTTCATGCCACGATAGATGTCCTCCGCTCGATGGCCTTGGCCGTAGTAGATCGTCACAGGCTGAAGCTTTGAGGGTAGCTCGCTCTCGAGTTCTGCGATGCGTCGATGCACGTCGGACGCACTGAGGATTGCGACCATGCCCTTACAGAACGCCGCAGTCACGAGGAAGAGATGCTGCGAGTCAACATAAGTTGTTTGAACATCCGAAACCGTGTATTGTAATTTCTTGCACGGCACGCACATCACTACCCTCTTTTTCTTAGGTGTACCGCCAAGATTCTCTTGCACGCCGCTATCTGGGTCTTGCACGACACCACCATCTTGGTCTTGCACGCCACCATTGTCTTGAGCCGACCTTGATTCAACGGATCTGTCGGCATACAGGATCTGCTCTACAAGATCGATTCCTGATTTGATAGGCAAACGGAAATATTCTCTACTGGGCGCGTCCTCGATTCGGTAAGGCCTCAGCGCGCAATGCACGCTCTTTTCGTCGGATCCCCGATCGACCCAGACAACTTGAGGGAACACCCAAAAAGGGGAGCTCTATTGTAGCTGGAGCGCGCGTTGTGTCGGGCACTTGGACCGCCCTATCTTTACCACGCCTGGTAATAACGAAATGGACATGATATAGAGGTCGTCTGTTTGCCCTGTTTCGATGATTTCTTGCAATTCCGTTTTGCAGGTGGAACACGTAGCCACGCACCGCTTGCGCGACGCCATTTCCAGTCGTGCATATACTATGGTGATAGGCTAAACGCGTGGATCCAGTATATCTAATACAACGAAGTCATCGCGCTCACTCAGTATATAATATAAATGGTATTCTGCGGCAACAATGCCTACAGCTCTTCATTGAAACAGAATGGTGGCAAAGACGTGTTCGGCACGCATGCCGAGTGTATCCGCAAAGGATACGCACGTGGGTACAACCAGAAGGTGACGAACATACCCCGTTTTGTTCAAAAGTGGGCTGGTCGATATAAGGCCCACATCAGCCAAAAGTTGTGGCACAGCGACGAGCCAGTGCCGCCTGGCTACCAGCTTGCCACGCTGAGCCAGACAATGCAGCGTGGATACGCACTGGGGAGCATCGCGCTCGCGAAGAAACTGAAGCAAAAGTCGAAGTCTGCGCGCGTGCCCGCCAAGAAGCCGACGTTGCCGATCGGAGCCCGTTAGCCGAAAGCCATCGCTGCTTGTCTCTTGGACTCGTCTTTAACGTCCAGGTATTTCTGTAACATCTCCAAGCTGGAGTGACCGGATATGCTCTGCAAAACTCGTAAGGGAACTCCTTTGTCAGAGGCAGCGGTAAGCGCGCTCCGTCTAAAGGAGTGTGTGGAAACGCCTTCAATGCCAATCTTCTTGCATGCAACCCTTAATGCGTAATCAACATTTATCCGCGTCATGTGCTCGTCGAGGGTTTTGGCTCCTGGGTATAGGAAGTCGTGCTTCTCCGGCTCTCGTTTGAAGACGCGTGGCCATTCGGTTTTCCAGTGAACGATCTCGTCCCATAGCTTCGGATTCATAGGGATGGTTCTTGTTCTCATCTTCTTCTTTGTGATCGCCTTGGGTATAACGATGTCGGTGCTTGTCACATTCTCCCATTTCAACGACAAGGCCTCCGTGATTCTAGCAGCGGTGAATCTGCACAAAGAGAACACTGCACGCGCCTTCGGCGACAGCTCGGCCATGATCGAGTCCAGCTGCTCAGAAGACAGTGTTAGTGCCTGCCCAGACCGATTCGTCTTTGGCATTCTTCGATTTCCTTTAATAGGTATTAGAGGAAATTCACGCGCGTAGACTTTACTCTTTCCTATGGAAGAGAAACTTCCCCTGGGTGGTGATCCATTCCCAAGGGAAAGTACGTGAGTCGCACAGAACAACCACCCAACCACCAGCCTCTCTCCTATGGAAGAGGTCAACATGGTGGAAGGTGTGGTGATCGATTCCCCAGACTACGAGCGAAGGCGATGAAGCCAACAAACCAACCACCAGCCGCTCTAATATGTCAATGAGCCACGCCATGGGAAAATCGGAAACGCAACTTAACGCGGGCCACTCATCGCATGGCCCCTGCTTCCTCCGCGCACCTATACCCAAGTTGATCTGGGCACGGCGCCGCGTTCGGCTCAGCGGAGAAATGCTCGGGGGCTATTTCAAAAAGTTGGCCGTTTGTCAGGCTGGAGTGCTCATGTCGGAGGCGTTGCTTTCCGTGTG
This sequence comes from Prorocentrum cordatum, assembly GCA_963575745.1. NCBI lineage: Eukaryota > Dinophyceae > Prorocentrales > Prorocentraceae > Prorocentrum > Prorocentrum cordatum. The sequence continues at coordinate 97,040 of CAUYUJ010022268.1, forward strand.
CGACCACGCGAGGGCGCAGCTGTTGATGGGTGGTACTTGACTGGATGCTTAGGGACTAACCAGCTGGTGTGGTGCCCATTGTATAAGACTGCCCCGGTTTGCTGACGCGATAACAGTTGACATGCTTCGGGCGCTGCGGGACGCGGCGCGGCGTTACCAAGACATCGTGTGCGCCAGCGCTCGCGCGATGAAGTTCGTGGCCGACGACCGCGATGCCTACGTTTACTATCGGGTCGGCGAGGAGCTCGATCTGGATTGGGACTTCAGCGACCCAGAAACGACTTGTGACTTGTCCCGCCGGCGCATGCCATGGCAGATGATGTCACGTGGTCTGTGCGGGGTCGGGAGTGTATGACCTAGAATTATCGACCATGGTCATTGTTGGGTTTTAGCATTGTGTGTTAGCCACGTCAGGTATATGTTGACAGCCCTTTGTTACTGGGGGGGGGTGTGACACCTCCGTGTATTTCTTATTTGGTGTGGGCTGTGGGTTCTTTTTTTTCTGTGTGTGTCTATTTTTTGGCCTTTGTTTTGTGTCTTGAGTGTAGAGCTTAGCTGGGAGCGGGGCCGTGTCTTCGGGTGCTCCAAGGCAGCTGTCCCTGTTCGACCGTGTTGCTTCCGTCTTCCACAGTCAACCTTGCCAGACGTTCAGCGGCGCCGCGTTCGCTTGCACCAGCAAAGAACTCGAACGGGCAGTGCTCTGGCTCCGCAATCTTTCCGGCTCCGTCTGCGAAGACGACGTGCGTGACTGTGCCGACCTGATAGAGGCCGCTGGGGCGGTAGTCGAATACCAGTTTCGCTTCGGCATTTCCATGCGTGTCACTGCGGTCTGCGCGGATGGCTCTGCGCTGAGAAGCCTCGCTTCGAGATTGCGCGAATTTGCTGACGCGCTTCGCTGATTCGATCGCAGCACTCACCCAAGATCCCTAACACCTCGCCGAGAAGAAATGGTATTATGGAAAAATAATGGCTTCCTACCATGAGTTCGTCCGATTCTGCCAGGGGCGCGCTTGCGAGAAGGGGGGGCTTTACGCGATCCAGCCCGTCGGCCTTGCAGGCGAGCCGATAAAGATCGGCTACGCTCATAACCTCCTGCAGCGGTTGGCCGCGTGGCATTACGCGTATCCGCAGGGCATCAAGATCCTCGCTGTCGCGCGGATGAACCGGCCCAACGACACACACATCGGCAAGAGGCGCGTCCTCCAGCTCGCTGAGGCGGCCTTGAAATACGAGCTGAGGGATTTTGCTTTCGCGCGCGACGAGTGGATGCACCCGAGCGCGGAGGGCAAGATACTCGAAACGATGCGGCGACTGCAGCGCTCGCTCAGCCCCAACCTGAGGGAACATTTCTACGCCTTTGAACAGGAGGCCGCCGCCCCGCCGTCGGCTGCCTCTTTGAAGCAGGGCCTGCTTGCAACCGCAATGATTCACCCTATTTTGAAGCCGTGCCACTCGCGCCGCAAGACAGTGCCTCCGAGGTGCGAGGACGACCCAGGCTGCGTTTGGGAGAAAGCTCGGCCGAGAGGCCGGTGCGTCGCACGGGAGAGTCCGCAGCTATAATAAATGGCGACGCCTTCCGAGTTCCGAAGCTTCTGCGCCCACCTCGATTGCGGCCCTGGGTTATTTGCACTGGCATGCGCGGGCTACGTCCAGATCGGAAGTACGGGCAATCTCCGCCGACTATCCCTGCAACCCCGTCCGATCATCTGCGTTGCGCACGTCGCGCGGGTGCGGGATGGGGAGAGGATGCTGCGGCGGCTGCTGCGGGTGCAGGGCTGGCCTCTGGATCAAGTAGGGCGAGTCTACGCGGGCCCTCGAGCTGTTGCCTCGTGTGTGCGCCTCGTCCATCGTCTGCAGCGAGGGCATGGGTTCTATACAGCCACAGACATCAAACGCCTCGCGCCGGTCGCGCCGGTCGCGCCTGTCGCGCCTGCGGATTCGCCACTCCATGGATTGCGTGGATTGCACGGACTGCACGAATTGCACGACCTGCCAGTGTTCCGTCGGGTTTTGGACAACGTCGCTGCAGATTCCCCACTGCACGGACTGCACGGATTCCACGGACTGCACGAATTGCACGACCTGCCAACGTTCCGTCGCGTCTTGAACGAAATCGGCACAGACTCCCCTCTGCACGGATTCCACGGATTCCACGGACTGCACGGCTTGCCATCGTTCCGTCGCGTCTTGAACGACATCGGTGCAGATTCCCCTCCGCACGGATTCCACGGATTCCACGGATTCCACGGATTCCACGGCTTGCCAACGTTCCGCCGCGTCATGAACGACATCGGCACAGACTCCCCAGACTCCCCGCTGCATGGATTCCACAGCGTGCCCACGTCGCCAACGTCGCCAACGTTCCGTCGCGTCATGAACGACATCGGCACAGACTCCACACTGCACAGATTGCCAGCGTCGCCAACGTCGCCAACGTCGCCAACGTTCCGACGAGTCTTGGACGACGCAGATTCGCCGGCATCGACTCTCCTCGACAGCCCATGATGTCCTCACACGTGCATTTCGATGGTGTCGCGTGCGAGAAGCTGTCCGCTGGGCGGCTGTATATCTCGGCGTACGAGTATCGGATGCCCGCGTACGGGTCTTCCACAATAGGCACCAGCCCCCTACTCAAGTTTCTGGTTCTCCAAATCAGCATTGTAGTCAACGACTGCAATGGATCGCTGAAAACAGCAACGCGGAAGCTTCAAGGAATGCGTTCGAGTTTCGAGTGGCCGGGAGTGGCCGAAGCACGCAGACAAATACAGCAGCACAAGCGGTCCTGCGCAGCCGGGGCACCCATGATTAACGGTTGTAAAGGAACGCATGCTCCTCCAAGCCGTTCCTCGCCGTTACATCAAATTGGGCACGTGCTTTGACGGCTGCAATGCATCCTCTGTTGTTCAAGCGCTGCCTTCCGTAAATGACAGGACGGAATGGCGGTTATTCAAGGGAATCAGCGCCTACCTTCCTCCGTAAATGACAGGACGGAATGGCGGTTATTCAAGGCAATCAGCGCCTACCTTCCTCCGTAAATGACAGGACGGAATGGCGGTTATTCAAGGGAATCAGCGCCTACCTTCCACAGAAGTATCTTGTGATGGATGTGGAAGTCGGGTAGCAGGCGCCCCCGCAGCAGCTGGTCAAATTTTGTTTGAAAGCGGTGTTTTTCTCGTGTAGGGCGAAAGGTAACTGCGCTCGGGTCGCCAAGCGAACGCCGACTACAGATTTCGCGTCCCACCTGGATAATTACAGCCCACATCAGAACCATGACGAGCGTCATGGTTGCAACCGCCTAGAAAAGCCCAATTTGATCATCAATCAATGACATCGACAGTTTTTGTTGCTCTTGTCCCCGAGTCCATCACGGGCGAACAGCTCACTCGCCCTGTGAGGTGGGCACAGTGGGCACGGTGACCGTATAAGGGGTGCGCGCAGCTGCTGGCGATCCGGAAAAAGTCAGCCCGAGACAATCAGCGCCTGCTGCTCGCAAATCTTCAGCATTCGTTGGTCGAATTGCCTACAAAGCAAACCAGATGGCTCAAAGTGTGCGAGTGAGGGTCAAGCGACGGGGACTACGGGGACTACAGCGTACCAGGCGCGCTTTGTTTTACGATTGCATCTGATTATATTTGGAGGTCTGGATGGAAATTCTCGCCCTCTCCTCCTCGACGCTGGCTCAATCCCCCCGATACGCTCAGATCGAGCGAAGGCGAGCAGCATCGGCTTCCGTTCCACACTCCCGAAGTAGATCGTGCCTCGGAGCGCAAGATCGACCTTATCGGCCGCCCTTCTTGATTCGTTTGCAAGCCCCACTTTCTAGGATGGCCCCCGTGCCCCAGCATGTGCAGAATCGCCCTGAGAACGTTCCCTGGGTGCCTTCTAGGTGTTCCTGGACCCAAACCTCATGAGGTTTACCCACCGCTTACAGCCGATTCCTGGACGCAGACTCGCCAGATAAGAGCACTCCGGCTGTCATTTTGTGGCAGTGTGGCTCTCGTGTTGTGGGCCCGCTGCATCTTCAAAGTTGATTTTCAAGTGACGTTTGAAAGACATGGCATCGAGGGTGTAATGGCTGCAGAGTCTTTCCGCAACCACAAGAACACTTCCAGCATTAATCGTAAGCGATCTGTTTCTTCATATATGGCGACAGATAACCGCGTCTGCTTTTCGCGTTGCCTTTTCCTCGGTTCGCGCTGGCACGACCATGTGGTGTCGATGGTGTCAATGGTGTCGATGGTGTCAATGGTGTCGATGGTGTCGATGGTGTCGATGGTGTCGATGGTGTCGATGGTGTCGATGGTGTCGATGGTGTATAATGTGCATGTTCGTCAGGCTAAGACAGGTGACTCCCAACTTGCAAGATTGTGTATGCCGTACGGTCGTTACCACGCCAGGCACAAGCGAAAACCACAACAACGATCAACATCGCTAGAGCCCACGCGAGACCCATTTGTATGTTCACAGACTTCCTTTTCAAAATGTTCGATCAAATAAATGAACACATCTGCTTACTTCAGTGTTGCTCTGCCTGGAGACACTACAGACGATCAGCTGTCCAAGTGTTATGAGTGGGGCAAACAGCATTGCGTGCATTGCAATTTGCTCCGGACATGTGATGACGAGTACTTGCTCATCGCACACAGGAATGATGAGAAAGACTTGAGGGCAAGACAAAGGCTAATGCTAACAAATTTGAGAAATTGGGGGATAGACACGGGTAAGCAGAAGGGATGGATCAAACTGTTAACACCAAGCGAATACGATACACTTTCGCGCGATGGCGCGCAAAAGCCATCAGGAATCGAAGCAGAAGATCGACCAACACGGAGCGATGACTCGACGTCTGGACGTGAGCACACAACGGACGGTGAAGAGGGCAAGCGAGAGGAAGCAGCAACGAACATTGCAGACTCAAGCTTACAATGGGGGCTCCTGCGGCTACCAAGTAATCTGCTCTATAATGGAGGCGAAAGGTTTGCCGCCCTTCAAACAAAGATACCTGTTTGTTAGATGTTCTGTTCGATAACCCATCTCGGTAGAAAGTTTTGCCGATACCTTGAAAGGCGCTTGTTCCCTTGCGATGCACCTGGTCACTCAGCAAAAAGATGCATGACGGCTCGCGCTCAAGGGGCTGTGCGCTAGACGGGCGTGCACAACGACGCTATCCAAGCCCGCTCACGCTGTCGGGGTGCGACTCTTGATCAACGATCGCCTCCTCGTTCACATCGTCTTTCTCCCCTTTCTCCCAGACTACCCAAATTGCCGCAAGTCGTCTGAGGTCGCTGTCTGACGGCTCCGCAACCTGCAACTCGAACTCGCGTGTACTCGGTCGGTAGATGCTGCCGCTCTCGTATTGGAGGTAAACAAATGTATTTGCTCGCTTCGCAGATGGCGAACTGGACGCCGAGGAGATTGAGGTCTTTCAGCGCTTGCACTTTGGTGTGCTGCTGCACATAATCCCGGAAGGAGCGCAGCTCTTGCACATACATTGCCTCACACACATCGCTACGGTCATATTCCTGTTGGCAAAACGACACAGTCACGATTATCTTAGTTATCTCGGCTATCTCGGTTATAATGCAACGGCGGTTTTGTGGCCAATGCCATCACGGTATCACGAGTACATGTGTTTGTCCTCCGCAACCATTGTCAAACCACCGCCGATTCGCGATGAAATTCAGACACCGTCGTGGGCCCAGTCCCACCACGCCAAAATCAACCAATTGCATCTCGATGTCTTTGAACTGGTTCTTCGTCGCTTCCGCCATGTCGAAGAGAATCTCTTTCATGCGGAAGCCCTGAGAAGGCATAGAATCACACAATACCGCCCCCCCTTTCAAAGCGGCGGGGGTTCCAGGTACCTTTCAGGTAAATGATCTCTGCCCGCCTTGCCCCCGAATCCAGCAATCTTCCGAATTTGTTTCGAGACTTGGTCGATCGGATTATCTCCTTGCCACAAGTCGGCAAGAGTGTTGGCCTTCTTGGCGAACGAGATGACCCCGGCAATCAACTCAGACCGCCCGCGCCGAGGCGCCTTGGACCTTGTCTTCTGCGGCTCCACAATCTCGAAAAAAACCTGGCCGGACAAGCGCAAGAATATGATGTCAACATCCTTTTTGCTCTTTTCCGACACATGCCCGTTCTCCACCGTGAGCCATGGGACGTGTCCGAGCTCACACACTTTTATCAACTTTTTCGACATAGTGTTTCTCAAGAACATCACGTTGAGAGACAAGTCCTCCAGCTTTTCTGCTTTGTAGTGCTTGGCGTAGTGTGCCAAGAAGATCTTCGTCGTAGGATCCAGATTGCGGACCATGTTCGTGATGAGAATGTGGAAGGCATTTTGCTTTGTCAATCTCTCGGCGATATCTGTTGCCTATTTTCCATGAAGGTGATGATGCGCTGCTTGCGGCTGTCAACGTCGTCCCATTCTGGTCCGGGAGCGAAATTCATGCCACGCTCAAGCACGTCTTCGGTTGATTCTTGGAGATGTCGGTCGCTCTTGGCAGCGATGCAATGCGTCTCCCATTTGTCGGACCTGATCGGTTCCTTACAAGTCGCGTTAGAGCATTTGCAATGGATCCGATTCCCGGCCCCGTGGCCAATTGTTTCTGTTTTCTCGTGCACAAGATCTTCTGGTGGCTTGCACGGGCCCGGCGCCTTTGCGGTGTGGGCGTTTATATCGATGCACCTCTCCTAGTTGCTCTAGAGCGTGCTCGATTTCCTTTTTCATTTCGGACGGCATGCTGCCCGTCCTCTGTTTTTTTTTTCCAGCGGTTGCGCCATGGCGATCTGCCCGAGAGTCGCGGGGCAACCGCTAGCTAGACTTGAGGTGCGTTTGCGTGCGAATTCATACGCATATGCTATTGATCTCAAACGGGATTGGTGACTGATTGTGAAAAAAATAAAAAGTCATTATCGAGGGGCGCTGGCTTATACAGCTGGGCCCTCCAACAACCAGAAACAATCATAACGCACCAAGGGAGTTCACACGATCCGTTCCGTGTTTTCGTTGTTTTTCATTGCACAACACTCTGGGAAACCTTTCTTAACCTCTACATCTTACTCTTCAGCTTTCGAATGTTCTGGTAAGATTTTCAATGGATATTGTGTGCGGCGTACTGTTGGGATTTGGGGGATTCGCAGTTTGGACATTAACTTGATTCTTGTGAATTCCAACTCATGCGTTGCAATTTGCTTGCTTAATTGGTTTTTTTGAGTTGTCGTATTTCGCGGTTTGGACATCAATCCGATTCTTGCTAATTCCAGCTTATCTGTTAGAACATAGTTGGTTAATTTGGTTCTTCGAGTTTCAAGTTTCATGGTTTGAGCACTCTGTCACTTTCCTTGTGAGGGTGGCGCTCTTTCCATGTCGCCCAACCACCTTAACTTGCAAACATTCGGTGTATAGATTCGGTTTGAAAATATTTTCGAAAACATGTTTTTCATGGCTTGAGCACTATGTCACATTCCATGTTGCCCAAGCACGTTCACTTTCAAACATTCTATGTATAGATTCGGTTTGAACATATTTCCGAAATTGTGTTTTCTCATGGTTTGAGCACTATGTCACTTTCCTTGTGAGGGTGGCGCTCCTTCCATGTTGTCCAACCACCTTAACTTTTGAACATACTATGTGTAGATCCGGTTTCAACATATTTTCGAAAACAGGTTTTTCATGGTTTGAGCACTATGTCACTTTCCTTGTGAGGGTGGCGCTCTTTCCATGCTGTCCAATCACCTTAACTTTCAAACATTCTATGTATAGATTCGATTTGAAAATATGTTCGAATTATTTGTTCATGGTTTGAGCACGCTCTATGGGAGTCACTGTCCTTGCTGTCCAACCACCTTAACTTTCAAACATTCTCTGTATAGATTCGGTTTGAAACTATTATCGAAAAACTTTTTTTCATGTTTTGAACACTATGTCACTGTCCATGGTGTCCAATCACCCCAACTTTCAAACATTCTATGTATAGATTCGGTTTGAACGTATGTTCGAACAAATTGTTGTTCATGGTTTGAGCACTATGTCACTTTCCTTGTGAGGGTGGCGCTCTTTCCATGCTGTCCAACCACCTTAACTCTCAAACATTATATGTATATATTCGGGTTGACAATATGTTCGAAAAACATGTTTTTCATGGTTTGAGCACTGTGTCACTTTCCATGTTGTCCAATCACCTCAACTTTCAAACATTCTAAGTATATATTCGGTTTCAAAATATGTTCGAACAAGTTGTTTTTCATGGTTTGAGCACACTCTATGTGAGTCACTTTCCTTGTGAGGGTGGCGCTCTTTCCATGCTGTCCAACCACCTTAACTTTCAAACGTTCTATATATAGATTCGGTTTGAACATATTTTCGAATTATTGTTTCATGGTTTAAGCACTATGTCACTGTTCATGCTGTCCAACCACCTTAACGTTCATGTGGCATCCTGATTTTTGGACACACCCCCCTAAACGCCCATGTGACACCCTGATTTTTAGACACATCCCCGTGAACGTCTATGTGTGACACCCTGATTTTTTGACACATACACCCTAATTTTTAGCAGTGCCCTCTAGAACTTCCATGCGACACCCTAATTTTTGACATCACCATCTAAAACGTCCATGTGAGACCTTGATTTTGGACCCATCCCCTCAAACGTCGATGCGACACTCTAAGGTTCTTAGGGTAGTACTCTCCCAAATGCCCATGAGACACTTTTTTTTGCAGTAGCCTCTATAACGTCAACACGACACCCCATCTTTTGGCAGAAGCCTCTAAAACGTCCGTACGACACTTTTTTTTGGCAGTAGCCTTTAACACGTCCATATGACTTGTTTTTTAAGTCAAATGTGGGGCAACCGCAAGCTAGACTTGAGATTCGTTTGCGTGCGAATTCATATGCATATGCAATTGATCTCAAACAGGATTGGTGACTGATTGTGAAAAATAAAAAGTCATTATCGAGGGGCGCTGGCTTATACAGCTGGGCCCTCCAACAACGAGAAACAATCATAACGCACCAAGGGAATTCACACGATCCGTTCCATGACAAAAACAAATCGGGATGCGGGAAGGGGCGGGTGGAATATGCACTGACACGCAGAACCGTTGCTTGGTTACCCGAAGAAGGGTGGCGGCAGGACCTCGATCTAACATGCCATGGAGAAGGGTTACATCCATAATACTAACTAGAGAGATAGGGAGATTTGTTTTTCCACAGCACTAGTTGATCGTTTAACTTGCAGCCCTGAGCACCACACAGCGAAGCAATATAGGAATTTCACTTTTTCCAGCAGCCGCTGTCAAATGGCAGGATTAATGTGGAAAGACTCGCATAGGGGTCAGAATTCGGGGGTGAATTGGGACATGGTAAAAGAAGAAATGTAATGATGGGAACCGTTGACTTCATTCGTGCATCCGAGAATCTTGAGATAGGGTTGAGGGGGTGGCCAATAGGATTTTGCCAAGGGTATCCTTTTGAGGTGATGCGGAAGGGAACCATTAAGTTTTGTGTGGTGCCTCTGAGGCTTGTCCATGCGCGTCCCCATCTCAGCAATCCCGCGGTTGCATTGACGTGGGTCCGAAAGGTTCTCAGAGGTCCAAGGAAATATGATTTAAGAAGTGGTGGGGGGGGGGCAAGATGACCAGGTCTGTCTAGGAGCATGTCCACAGTCGCCGCTTTCCTCGATTCGAGACCCGCGGAGCTCCTCCCAGAGTCGGAATCGAGGTTAGCGATGGCATGTGTTTTTTTCAGGAATTCTCGGAGGTCCCAGGGAGCATTCTCAGAGGTCCTAGGTCATTGTGTACACGATGTTGCCAAAGCTTTTTTCGATGAGAGACCCGCGGAGATTCCTCCCAGTGTCGGAATCGAGGTTGGCGATGGCATGTGTTTTTTTAAGAGTTCTCGGAGGTCCAGGGGAGCATTCTCGGAGGTCCTAGGTCATTTACGCGATCTTGCCAACGCGTTTCTCGATTCGTGACCCGCGGAGATCTGCTCCTCGGAATCGAGACTAGCGGTGGCGTTTGGGTCCAGGAAGCTCTAGGAGGTCTCAGGGAATCTGTTTAGGAGCAGGTTTTGCACGCTGGCCGGATACTCGCTGTTTGGGGTCACAAAGGAATGCGTAGTGCGCGTCTGTTTAACTGACCCTCCCCCACTTCCTCCACAAGGCCTTCCCCCCAAGGGAAAGATAACATGCACGTAAACATGCGTCAGAGAAGTTATGTATCAACATGAGCGCTGTCGTTCAGGCTTGCATGCTGATCTCTGGGTCTACGGATACTGGAGCAGCCTGCATGCCTGATTCAGATCGCCTCTGACGCTATTATTTGGGTACATGAGATAGGCAAGTGGGGTGCTAAGCCACAAGGGCGCTGCTGTTCAGGCATGCATGCTGATCTCTGGGTCCACGGATACTGGAGCAGCTTGCATGCCTGAGTCGGATCGGTCCTGACGCTAACCTCTGGGTCTTAGGATTCTGGAGGCTCGTAGATTGCTGTTTGGGGTCTTGCGGGACAGACGGTTTTGTTTAGTTGCGTGGCTTTTGACGAAAGGCATGGCGAGCTAACAGTAACCCTCTTGGTAGATAATTGTTTTTAGATCCCCCCCCGACACGCAGGCGTTACCCATGTAGGCCATCCTTGGTGTTTCAGATGTTCTGTTGGTGCTTCATTCCGGAAATAACATGTTTTGATATGAGCAATTTCCTGTTTGTGGTCGAGCGCTTCAGCACCACATGTGAAAGGGTGTGTGCGCCGCATGTAACGCGTCTGTAGCAGTTGGCTCAAGGGGAGCGCTAGCCGAGAGGGTGCGCTGGCTTTCAGCACCATACGTGGTGCACGGGTGGTAGGTAGGATTGGAGGATGTGTAGGTTGCACCACATGTGGTGCACGTGTGTGCACATGCCAGGTCCCTAGTAGGTGTCTGCACTGGCATCTTTGTGTGCTCATGAATCATGCGCGCGCGTTCGGCTCAAGTGAGTGCTTGTACTCATCTGCTTCTCTCCCTCGCTGTCCCTGACTGTCTCTGACTTCCGCTGTAGCCATGGCAAAGGCGATCGAAAATGGTAAGGCGCAGGTCGCTTCTGCAACCCACAAGAAAAATTGATCCCAAAAAGACAAGGAAGATGATCTGAAGTACTTCTTGTTCAGTCTGGACATGGGGCAGTTGAGAGATGAGCACAACTTGTCCGAGAAACTGCGCTCTGACATAAAAAAGTGTTCAAGTGAAGAGGAGAAGGCAGACTTGCAGCAAAGGTATGAAACTGACAAGGAGAAAATCAGTGAACGAGTCAAGCCTCTCATAGACATGGTTTTCGGTTGGAAGCGCGAGTTCAAGACCCTAGCGGCGGTAAAGGAGAAGGTGAGCGCAGGTACAGTCGAGCCGACTCCCGGCAGTTCCTCAGACGACAAGCCTGTCACTCGTGGGGAATTGAAGGCAATGTGGGAACAGTGCCAGGTAAACCAGCAGCCAGTCACTCTGGCCATCGCAGATCAGAATAAGAAGTTGCAGAATGTCACTGAAAAGTTGGAGGCCCAAACGAAAGCCGTGCAGGGCGTGGCAGATTTGGTAGACAAAGAAGCGGCCCTAAAACAAATATTCGAAGACCATAGCGTCGAAGAGATCGTTGACACATTAGACTTGGAGGATGAGCTCGTTGAGAGGCTTGTCGGCGAAGACTACTTAGCTGAGGCTGTTGAGAAATTGAGCGAAAGTCTATTGGATAAAGCCGCTGTGGCCGAACGGCTTAAGGAGTTTGTCGGCGGAGATACCTTCAAGAGTAGGGTAGCAGCTGACATAATCAGCAGCTACTTGAAACATAAAGGGGAAAAGAAAGAGAAGTTCACATTCGATCACGATCGAACTGTGGATGAGAACTTGTCTCGAATGGTTCACCGCGTGGCTGCTGCCGCAATCAGCAGCTACTTGAAAAAAGAAGGCGACAACGTTTCGACCGACTGCGAAGGCCTTGGCCTCAAGAAGTTGTGTAAGAAGTTCACGAAGTTCAAGTTCGATCACGATCGATCCGTGGACGATAATTTGTCTCGAATGGTTCACCATGTGATTTCGATGGCAATGAAGAATCTAGACTACCAGCAATACGATCATACCAGGTCTTTCTTATGGAACCTCGAGATATTGGGAGAAACAATTGCTTTCAACTCGATGGGGAAGGTCGTGCCTGAGTTCGTGTGCGACCGCTCAGAGACCATCGAATCTAATCTTCAGAAACTAGTGGAGTTCTTGTCCAATGCCCCCGAGTTTGCCGAGGGCGAGGCCATCGTCTTCAAGACCTTCGACCATGCAGACCTCGCGGATTTCGCAGGGACCGACGTCACAGCCAATCTCCTCTTGCTCTCCGGCCAGTACGCCGAAATCATTCGTGTGGCGGAAGATGAGTTCGAAGTGGATTACTGGATCGATGACGTTGGGTGGCTCTCAGCGACTTTTCCGAAGGGGTGCTTCGGCCTCATCGAGGAGAGGGCGGAGAAGTGGCGGGATGTACAGACATGCAAGCGCAAGGCTGACGACTTCGGTGAGGAGAGGCAGGCGAAGCAGGTAAAGTTCACCACCCAAGACGGCGATCAGTATCTTGGTGAGGTCAACAAGAGCGGCGAGGCCCATGGCTACGGCGAGGCCATTTTGTCAAAGGGTCATGCGTGTGAGTCATATAAGGGCCAGTGGGAGAATAACAAGTTCCATGGTCAGGGCAGATTGATTTGGAAGGATGGTAGCTCTTACGAGGGCCAGTTTGAGAATCACGGGCTCCATGGCCAGGGCAAAAGGATTTGGAAGGATGGTAGCTCTTACGAGGGCCAGTTTGAGAATCACGGGCTCCATGGCCAGGGCAAAAAGATTTGGAAGTCTGGTGGCTCTTACGAGGGCCAGTGGGAGAATGGTAAGAAACATGGCCAGGGCATCAGGACATTTGCTGATGGTCGCTCTTTCGAGGGTCAATGGGAGAATGATTTTATATTGAAGCGTAGGACTGAGGCAGAGTGAGTGCAGGCTTAGGTGGTTTGGGACGTAAATCTGAGACGTTCTGTCTCAGGAGACCCTCTCCATTAGCATGCCTTCGACAGTTGACATTTGACATGTATTGTAGAAAGATATATATATATGTTGCTGTAGTGATCATGCATGGTGCTCAGGGGACAGCGCCACATGTGGTGCATTTAGTAGGGTAGCAGTAGAGCACCACATGTGGTGCATGTGCGTACATGCGCCCACCTCCCGAGTAGGCGTCTGCACTTGCATCTTTTTGTTTTCATGAATCATGCGCACACGCTTGGCCCAAGTGTGTGCTTGTACGCTTCTTGCTTCTCTTCCTCGCGTCTCGCTGTCTCTGACTCTCTCTGTAGCCGTGGCAAAGGCGATCGAAAATGGTAAGGCGCAGGTCGCTTCTGCAACCTACCAGAAAAATTGGTCACAAAAAGACAAGGAAGATGATCTGACCTACTTCTTGTACTGTCTGGACATGGGGCAGAAGAAAGATGAGCACAACTTGAATGAGAAACTGCGCTCTGACATGAAAAAGTGTTCAAGTGAAGAGGAGAAGGCAGACTTGCAGCAAAGGTATGAGAAGGACACAGAGAAAATCAAGGCTCGAGTCGCACCATTCAAAGAAATGGTTTTCGGTTGGAAGCGAGAGTTCAAGACCCTAGACGCGGTAAAGGAGAAGGTGAGCGCAGGTGCAGTCGAGCCGACTCCCGGCAGCTCCTCAGACGACGACAGGCCAATCACTCGTGGGGAATTGAAGGCAATGTGGGAACAGTACCAGGTAAACCAGCAGCCAGTCACTCTGGCCATCGCAGATCAGAATAAAAAGTTGGAGGATCTGGATAAGAACGTGAAGTCTCAGAAAAGGATCATGCAGGACATCCGGGACAACGTCAAGTATGACAATCAGGACGACTATGAAGAAGCACAGGATGTTTGTGAGAAGCTCGCAAATATGCACCGCGAGCTGTTGACCAAAGCATGTTGTAGCCAATATCAGCGAGCCCGGTTCGAGAAAGAGGTTGAGGCTTTCAACGAGTTGGCTGATGACAAGTACCACCTCGTTGGTAAAGAGAAGGTTATTAGCCAGGAGAGTGACGAAGAGGAGCAGAGTGACGAAGAGGAGCGGACTGAGGAAGAGGAGCAGAGTGATGCGGCGAAAGAAGAGAAAGAAGAGCAAGAAGAGAGTGAAGAAGAAAAGAGTGAGAAAGACGATTTGAACCCCCGAGCGCTCAAGAGCGCCCGTATTGCAGAGCTCTACCCTGAAGAGCTCTTCCCGAGCTGTACTATGGAATCGGATGATGAGTGAGGGACATAGTGCATAGGATTGACATACGGCCCAGGTACAGCGGGACCGTCACCCCATTGACGTTTGACCACCCATCCCATTAGGATGCCTTTGAAAGTTGACATTTGACATGTATGTAGGAAAATATAAGTGTTGCCGTGGTGATCGGGCATGGTGCTCAGGGGACAGCACCACATGTGGTGCATTGTACGCAGGGGTTCTGGCTGATGTGGAGCTTCTCTCAGAAAGAGAGCCTCCACCCTTGGAGTTCTAGGAGCTTCAAAGTCACTACGGAGTATTCCATAATCTGATCCGCCATTCCCAGAGGAAGCTCCCGCTCAAGTCCGATTGTCAGGCCCCGGCTCTATGTCGCCAGGCTGGCATGGGACCCCGGGAATCCCGCCGAACCAAAGCCTAACCGTATAGTTCTGCTGTTTATGACAGCCCACTTGTCTGTGGTCTCGAGCAGGGGGATCCTCTGCATCAAGATACAGAATGCGGAGTTCTGATTAAGATGATGTTGGAGCTTACGTATGGCCGCGTCCGGTTTGAATCTGATGTTAAAAGAAAGGAAAAACCAAATTCCCGACGCAGGTGGAAAAATTCCCGATCTGGTATCTGGCCAGGAAAAAAGTGTGCGAGCTGGCTCCGGAACGCTGACCCACCCCAATCGGGACAAAATCTTCAGGAAATGGGTCGCCATAAAAGATCTCGGGGCATTTGTCGCGGGATTTTGCACAGAATTGCGCTGCGAATCTTTCTAGAGGGGTCCCGACCCCTCAATCGCAACTTATTTATATTTTAAAAATAACCCAAAAATCAAAAGAAGTCAAACATTTAGGATTTTTTCGAAATGGCCTGCCGGAGCGGACACCAGAGCTGGGAAATCCCACCGGAGGGTCCCGGGATAGCTCCTGGAGGCCAAATCCACCCCAAATCCATGCAAATTCCCCATATTTTACACCCTATTGTGACGCAGGCAACTTATTCAAACTGGACGCTGCCATATCCTTCCTGGCCCATGCCGCCGACCCCTGTACATTCATTACTTGTTTTCCCTGCTCCCATGACTTGACATCCTTTAGTCAGCATCTATGTTCCAACATCTGGCATCTCCAACTTAACTCATCCAGCCTCCCCCACTTTGAAAGCCATGCTCGCCCATTCTGAAACCCACCCGCCCAGCATCCCTCAATCCAGCATTCTCAATCTGACATCCAGCATCCTCATTCAGATTTCTCGCATAACTCATCCGGTATCCTCCCAGGATCTGTCAGCATCCCACATCCAGGAGCCCTTCATCCAGAATGTCAAAATCAGCATACCAGCGCATACTTCTATCCATCCAGCATCTTCGATCAATCCCTCAGCATCCCTGATTCCAATATCCCTGAATCCAGTTTCTTCGAATCCAGTATCCCTGAATCTCGTTTTCCAAATACAGCTTCCGCCACTGAGCAGCCTCAAATCAGTATCCCAAGCCCAGCATCGAACTTTTTGGGCTGGCCAGGGGCTTGGGCTGGGCTGGATTGAGCTCCCAGCCGTCCACGGATCGGCATTCGGTAGAATCCAGCCCCAGAGGCCTGAAATCCCACCCCCGGAGGCGGCAGATCTTCCTGGGGGGCTGGCAGGGCAGGGAGCCAGGGGGGCAGGGCTGGCTTTCTGAACCTAGATTTCTGATCAGACTTCTGCTAAGATTTCTGTTTAAACTTCTGCTAAGATTTCTGTTCAGACTTCTGCTCAGACTTCTGCTTGGACTTCTGCTTGGACTTCTGCTCAGACTTCTGCTCAGACTTCTGCTCAGATTTCTGCTCAGACTTCTGCTCAGAATATCTGCTCAGATTTCTGATCAGACTTCTGCTCAGAATATCTGCTCAGACTTCTGCTCAGAATTTCTACTCAGACTTCTGCTCAGAATATCTGCTCAGACTTCTGCTCAGAATATCTACTCAGACTTCTGCTCAGAATATCTGCTCAGACTTCTGCCTCGAATATCTGCTCAGACTTCCGCTCAGACTTGTGCTCTCAGATTTCTGCTCAGATTTATGCTCAGAAGATCTGCCCAGACTTCTGCTCATAATATCTGTCATGTCAAGATTGTTTCAAGATTGTTTCAAGATCCTTATCAAGATCCTTATCAACTGGCAGGGTTCCGGCAGGAGGCTGGGTTGGCTGGGACTGGACTGGGGGCTGGGAGGCCGTCCGCGGATTATCCGTGGTAGAATTGAGCTGGCAGGGTGTCCAGGGAGAAGGGAATTCGTCCACGGATGGGCAATCCGTGGTGGAATGGGACCGTCCGGGGCACCCCAGGAACTTCCTCTCTCTCTATGGGATGCCCTCCATAGCTCCCCAGGAACTTCCTCGATGCCTTCCGGGACACCCAAGGAACTCCCTCGATGCCTTCCGGGACACCCAAGGAACTTCCTCAACTCCTTCCAAAGCTCCCCAGGAACTTCCTCAATGCCCTTTGACGTACCCCATGAACTGCCTCTCTCTCTATGGGATGCTCTCCAGGCAGACCACGCAACTTCCTCAATACCTTCCGGGCCACCCAAGGAACTTCCTCAATGCCATTTGATGGGGGTTGGGTTGGCTGGGGGGGGGCTGGGGGCTGGGAGGCCGTCCACAGATGTAGAATTGCGCTGGCAGGGTGTCCGGGGAGAAGGGGGAATCCGTCCACGGATCGACAATCCATCGTAGAATTGGCGGGTTGGCTTGCTACTTGGATTAGCCTGGTCTGCACTGGGCTGGGTTGGCTGGGGGGGTGGGCTGGGGCTGGACTGGGGGGGGCCGTCCACGGATGTAGAATTGGGCTGGTAGGGTGTCCACGGATCGGCAATCGGTAGAATCCAGCCCCGGAGGCCTCAAATCCAGCTCCGGAAACATCAAAAGCTTTTTCTGTTTTTTTTTTATTTTTTTTTTTCTTTTTTTCTTTTTTTTATTTTTTTTTTTTTTTGTTTTTTTTTTCTTTGTTTTTTTTTTTCTTTTTTATTTTTTTTTTTTTTTTTTCTTATTTTGCTTTTTTCTTTCTTTTGCTTTTTTTTTTTTCTTTTTTATTTTTTTTTAAATAAGCTGTAAATAAGCTGTACATAATTTTACGCAAAATCTGATAAATTAATGAAACATGTAGGATTTGCTCCTACTAAGGTAGAGATGAAGATAAAGACAAATGAAACACACAACACACTTGAAAATGCTTACATTATAAGGTTTCCCTCAAATTACTTTTGGGAAAAGTGGATTCGTAAATTAATGAAGCATCTGAAAATTCTGCTAAGGTAGAGATGAAGATAAAGACACATGAAACACACAAAACATTTGAAAATGCCTACATTATAAGGTTTCCCTCAAATTACTTTTGGGAAAAGTGGATTCGTAAATTAATGAAACATCTGAAAATTATCCTGCTAAGGTAGAGATGAAGATAAAGACAAATGAAACGCGCAAAACATTTGAAAATGCTTACATTATAAGGTGTCCCTCAAAGTATTGTTGGGAAAAATGGATTCGTAAATTAATGAAACATCTGAAAATTATCCTGCTAAGGTAGAGATAAAGATAAAGACAAATGAAACACACAAGCAAATTCCAAAATGCTTACGTTATAAGGTTTCCCTCAAAGTACTTTGGGAAAAGTGGATTCGTAAATTAATGAAACATCTGAAAATGATCCTGCTAAGGTAGAGATGAAGATAAAGACAAATGAAACACACGAAACATTTGAAAATGCTTACATTATAAGGTTTCCCTCAAAGTACTTTTGTGAACAAGTGGATTCGTAAATTAATGAAACATCTGACAATTCTCCTGCTAATGTAGAGATGAAGATAAAGACACATGAAAAAAAAGTTCAAAATGCTTACATTATAAGGTTTCCCTCAAAGTACTTTTGCGAACAAGTGGACTCGTAAATTAATGAAACATCTGAAAATTCTCCTGTTAAGGTAGAGATGAAGATAAAGACAAATGAAACACACAAACAAACTCCAAAATGTTTACATTATAAGGTTTTCCTCAAAGTACTTTTGCGAACAAGTGGATTCGTAAATTAATGAAACATCTGAAAATTCTGTTGCTAAGGTAGAGATGAAGATAAAGACACATGAAACACACAAAACACTTGAAAATACTTACATTGTAAGGTTTCCGTCAACGTACATGTGGGAAAAGTGGATTCGTAAATTAATGAAACATCTGAAAATTATCCTGCTAAGGTAGAGATGAAGATAAAGACAGATGAAACACAACAGAAAAACTTCAAAATGCGTACATTTTAAGGTTTCCCTCAAAGTCCTTTTGCGAACAAGTGGATTCGTAAATTAATGAAATATCTGAAAATTATCCTGCTATGGTAGAGATGAAGATAAAGACAGCTGAAACACACAAAACACTCCAAAATGATTATATTATAAGGTTTCCCTCAAAGTACTTTTGGGAAAAGTGAATTCGTAAATTAATGAAACATCTGAAAATGATCCTGCTAAGGTAGAGATGAAGATAAAGACACATGAAACACAAAAAAACATTTCAAAATGCTTATAAAGGATTGCATAGGGAATTCAATTCTTTTTGGCCAAGTGGATTCGTAAATTAATGAACCATCTGAAAATTCTCCTGCTAAGGTAGAGATGAAGATAAAGACAAATGAAACACAAAAAACCCTTGACAATGCTTATGGGGGGCACCAGAATGGTTGAACAATTGGAAACGTCGAGCCCAGCGATCGTAAATTTTTGAAACAGTTTAATTTGACACTTCCTCTATGTAAAAGAAGCCGCTGTGACAATCGCTGTGACTTTCTACGTGACTTTCTATGTGGTTTTGGATGGAGGACCGGAGGGACTTCGATAGGGAATTGGATGCAAGCTCCAAAATCCAAAGTCCAAACTCTAAATTCCAAAGTCCAAAGTCCACACTCCAAATTCTAAACTCCAAAGTCCAATTCCCTGTCAATTTCCTATTAATCCCCCGTTGTCAATCCCAATCGATTCCCACTCGCCGTAAATTCTTGAAACCTGATGGATTTGCTTCTGCATCTATGAGTAATGCAGCAGGTAATGCAAGGTAATTCAGGTAATTCGTTCGTTTACATTAAATAAACATATAAAGCAAATGTGAATTTCGATGTATGTTTGGCTCAAGTATCACATGGTAGCGGAGCTGCGTGGGCTACCGGGAGGGAGATCTGGGGGCGCCCTATGGGCCCTGGAGGTCCTGGGGCGCGCGCCGGGGGTCCAGGGGGGCTTGCAGCATATCCGCAGCATTCCCGCAGCTTATCCACCCTTGAAGCCTAGAAGCCTAGAAACCTAGAAACCTTGAACACAGATCGCACAGAATTCCTATGTTTCTATATTTCTATGTTTCTAGGTTACTATGTTTCTATGTTTCTGCTCTAGCCATAGAGTCTCAAATCTTTGCAGTTGCGTCCCTTTGCGGGCGTGGTCTTAGCACTTGAACAACAATGGCCTCAACTTTTCTTCGTAGCCCTTTCATGTCCGTGAACAAGATTACAACTCAAGCCGAAGGTGGAGTGGAGGTAACGAGGGCAGCCTCGATGATACGAAAGACTCGTGCATGAGCTCGAGGATGCAGTGGCTCGTGTGCCGCATTAATACCCAGAAGACAACGGAGGAAGTATTCGACCTCCTGTGGGATCCACTGCTCGCCAAAGGACACCGCCGACTCAGCGTGCGGCGTGGGTCCGACAGGGATGCCGTCCTGGCTCTTATCCACAAAGCTGATCAGGCGAAAGTGAATCTGGGAGATTTACCTGAAGAAGTTCGGCCCGTGGCTTCGTCAGAAATCCTGAAACCCGGGCGGGGCAAAGCTGGAACAAGGGCGATCGAAGATTTCGTGCGGGCATGGTTCAAATATTACAGCCAGATCACTTCCAACTTCGCGATCGAATCCCCGAAGGAGGTCGACGACATGCCTATCCATGGTAACGACGAGCCCCCCGTTGAGTTCGAAACACTGTTTGACAGCGTGAAGGACTTGGATGAAGAGGAGTTGATACAGCTCAAGGCGCAAGCGAAGCTGGCTGACAAACATGACCGCAGCCCAGGCACACAGGGTCATGCGCTACTGAAGTGCGGCCCCGAAATTCAGAAGCTCCGACGTCTCGAGGAAAAACGCGAGTCGAAACGCAAACTTCCAGATGGCATTGTCTTCAGGGTTGGTGAGCCTGGTTGCACCAAATTAATTTATCCAGACGATGTGCGGGCCCTCGCTGCCAAGCCTGGTCGCACCTATAACCCCCTGACCAAGCAGAACGAGACAGTGACGCTGTCCGAGTACGTTGAGTCGAGGCTCCACTTGGAGAAGACGCTTGTGCTGTGGGGGGCTGGCGGGAATCAGAAGACGCCATCTGCCGAAGCGATCGCGAAAGATTTTGCCATCAGGTACGACACCAGGTACATCAAGGGTAACGGCCCCGAAGCCTTGAAGAAAGTGCAGGATGAATTCGAAAGGTTCGTCACTGTTATCTTCGAAGAGTTCTCGGCGGACAACGTCGCACAGCATGGCAAGAAACTTTCTGCGAACTATTTCAAGCACCTCCTGGATGCTCGTAATGGTGGACAGGTGCGCGTCCGCAATGTCATGCTCCATTTCAAGCCGCTGCAGCCTCGCATTATCTGCGTCAATGACACTCCAAAAGAATGGCTCCGGGCTATCGAGGGTGTGAAGGACACAGACAAGCTACCGCTGGAGAAGCGTGTCCTGTTCGTACATGTGGACGAGCTGGTCATATCTCCAGAAGCTGTAGCAGCATACGATGCAGATCTGGATGACATTGTCAAAGCGGGCAAACGACGCAGGTTGGAGCACTACTCTGAGTACTCGGCAATGGACATCGAAGTGTCGAGCACAGTCCTGAATGAGGAGCCCTCGACGTCTGCAGGTAGCTCTTCCATTTCCGGCAAGTCCGACAGTGACTCCGTCGGGGCATTGGAGTCTCTCTGGAGCAGCGACGAGTCATCAGACGACGAAGGCGGTGTTGCCCCGACTCGGACGGCAGATGGCACGGACCACATCGAGCGAAGCTGCCTGCACTGCAAGCGCACTCTCCCCCGCTCGCGTAAGGGCGCCGTGTGCAAAAGCTGCAAGCTATGCCCACCTGGCGGCAACAAAGGTTGCATCGACTTCCTTGCTGTGCAGAACATTGTGCGTGAGGCTTGTGCTGGGAACAAGTGGGTCAAGAAGGAGCAGACGGAGCACGTATCTGACTTCATTGCCCATCTTGTGGCGGCCAGCTACGCGAAGCCATCGAACGCTGGGCGAACCCCAGAAGGCTACGATTTCCTACTAGTCGGAGGCCATGAGTTCCCACACCCGAACGGTGATACCAGGAAGAGGACGATTATCGCCAAGGAGATCGTCGACACGCTTGGTCCAGACGTACAGCATCAAATTTTTGGCATCGTCCTCTGGAGGTATCATAATACCGTTGAGGCGTGGACCCATATGCGACCTCTCCTTCTGAAGTTCTGTGAAAGTGGGGACATGGAAGCGCTGCGGCAAGGCGTGGCCGCGATGTACCACGCAGAGGGACCAACGAAGGCACAGAGCAAGTCCCACCTCTTCAGCGGTAGAAGGGAAAACAAAGATGCCATCCGCTGCAGTGGCGCTCATGGTTCTTGGAGGAAGGCGGTGGTCAATTCGCTGGAGGCTTGGTGGCGGGCGGCTCAGCACGCCGCTGAAATCCTGAGTGATCCAGCTACCACACCAGCCATCTGGCATCAGAGATTCCTCAGGGAGATCATGAAGGCGATCCCGTGCTTCGGGCCATATTGGTGCAAGTATATCTACGGCGACATTGGTCAGCACATCGCCCCTGCGATTGTGGACTTGGAGAATTACACCATGGTCGGCAATGGGTGTGAAGATTATTTGCGGACGATGGGCTTGAAGTTCCGGGATGCGCAACAGGGGGGCCTGGAGATTGTCCGTGAGTTGAGAGACGTCGTAAACAAGGTCCTCGAAAGCGGGCTGCACAACGGCCTCCAGAAAGGGCGGGAAGAGATGCGCTTGCGACCACTGACTGCCTACGACTTACAAGTTCAGTGTTGTGAGTGTAAGAAGGGCTTGAAGAAGCAGGCAGCGGCGCGGTAGGTGAGCACAAGAAACTGGGGCCAGCGTCGCTCACGATGATTGAGAGTGAGTAGGCTAGAATAGTCTCATGGCGGGGGGGCATGACGCCCAATTGTAGTATTGACATTTGACTCTTATTGAATTGTGCATTCTCAGATAGAAAAGCGCGCGTTATCAGGCATCCCCCCACCACCCACCACCCATATTCAAAGTATAATAAAGCCGTCTACAACAATGGTCCATACCCAACCACCCAAGCTGAAGCTGGCTGAAGCAGGAGGGTTCTTGTTTCCCAAGTTCTCCGCTTTTTAATTTATAGCCTTTGTGTTCTCAAGCACGTAGTATTGCTGACCTTTCCCAACCACACACGCCCTGCTTACTAAGAGGTTCGGTTAGGTAGTTCGTAATGCCAGCGTGTCTCATGGACGAATACCGCGTGCGATCGGGTTTGGATATCTGGGTCATCCCCAAGTTTGCCCAAGAGATTCTTGGGTTCGATCCGTCGAAGCTACAGACAGACTTGGAATCAAACTATTCAGTCGTTGGCAGGAACGAGCAGATCGTGCCATGCAAGGCACAACCATGAGGATGGGTCGCTGGGTCCAACAAGGCCTTGAACTATCGCGGCAACGAACTGAAGCGAAGCAAGATGTGGTTTCAAAGAGGAAACCCAGAAACCGACGGCTTTGTCAAATATTTATACACAGGTTGGCAACATCGCATTATTGGAGCCACTTCTGAAATCAACGCATGCCCAGAGTTGGCACCAATTGCAGACAAGTGTGACGAGTGGGTACGAGGTGTCGGCTACCCCCAAGCTAACCATTACATCGTAACGAGGTATGTCGATGGAGATCATCACATCGGTTGGCATTATGATAAGCCCAAATCGATCCAGGCTGGCTCGTTGATTACAGTCGTGAAAATTGGCGCTCATGGTCGCCCCTTCCAGTTGCGTGATCGAGTCTTCCTAGAAAAGCAGCCAGGCGAAGATGAGAAGGGGTTCAAGAAACGATCAGACAAGGCACAAGCAATCGAAAAGCCTTTCTTCGACCAAACCCTCGCTCCAGGCACAGCCGTAATCATGGCGCTCGAAGCAAATCTCCTGACTCAGCACGGCGTGCCCGCCGTCGATGAAGCTGGACCTTCTGGCTCGCTTGTGTTCCGCACAATTACGGGGAGGGTTGCCTACCATAGATTGAAACGCGAGTCGACGTCAACCGCAAGGGTCGCTAAGCGTAGTCGGATTCAAAACGAGTCCGCACGGCCGAGGGTTGGACAGTAAGCGTGAACCTATCATGTCATTGAATGAAAGGCGTAGGCGATGCATAGTTAGAGCAGCCCCACGTATACGTATACAGTCTCAACCGTCGCATTGAAAAATGCAAATACATGCATGCAGGCGACAATCAAAAACTCGTAGGGTTAATCCTATCATGATAGTAAGTTTACCGCCCTCGGATCTATTTGAATTTCTTTATAGGCTAACGTTTTTCTTGAAATTGCAAAATGGGTCGTGTCTCATAGATTACGTTTTGTGTTATGTGTGTGCGTGTCTGCATACTCAGAGTATGTATTCCCACTTCGGCACGTGCTTCTCGAGCGATCGAAGCGTGTGTACAAGCGTAGTCCAGAAACCTTTGTTCATTCGCGACGCCATGGCTGGAGAGCTTACAGAGCGAGAATATCCTTGCACTCCCGACGGGCATCGGAAGCTGTTGGCCAAGGTCAATTTCTATCGCCGGAACATGAAGTACGCTTTTGCCTGCTTCTTCGACGAGGTGCGTCGCTCGCATACAGAGTGGGGTCAAGTGCGCGCGGCATCTCAGGCTGTAGATGCTGCTGCAGCCGCAGGGAGCAACGATACTCTGGAGGAGACTTTGAAGAAGCTCCAACAACTTGTCCAAGAGCTTGGACGGCAGTGCAAGTGTCCGGTCTGCTACGAGGAAGTTCAAGCGGCCGAGATGAATCCAGAGCACAAGCACTTCATGAAGATACTTTACTGTGGTCACATTCTGTGCGGCGGCTGCGCGCACAACATCAAACAGCAACCTTGCCAGAACTGCCCGATCTGTCGCGAAGACATCCGTTCCCAGATCGCATCCTCGGTGGCTCCGAAGGAACATGCGGAGTCCAAGTTACGTCCGAAACGAGACGCTGCAGACCTGCAGATCGGAGGACAGGCGAGTGCACCAGAAGTGAACCGTGGCAATGGTACCTTTGTCACTCGCTATAAGGGACAGTGTTATCTTTGCGATGCATCTTGGGCGACAGGGGCAACCGTTGCGAAGCATCGCAGGATCGATACGAAGGTTGTCTGTGTAGAGTGTGCCGAGAAGCCGATGCCATGTGCCATCTGTGAGAAGGACGCTTCGGAGACGGATGTTCTGAAGAATGGAAAAGCTGAGCTGAAGCGCTTCTTCTGTCGCCAGTGTGTGCAGCAGAAGCAGGATGCCGGCGAAGCAAAGGGCATTGTTGGTGCCACTCAGTTCCTCAAGCGCGGTAGAAACCTTTAGCAAGTTTGTGCTAGTATCGATAGTAGGGCAATAGGGACTTGATTCTCTGAGTAGGACAATTGGCTCTGAGTGACAGCATAAAGCCTGCCCTATCATAGTGAGCGCCGACCTCACGACTATTGAGCGGTTCAAGAAAATCGCATTTGCCATCGCTCACTCTAGGGGGGGCGCTGTCAGTACGACTGTGATCTAGTATTCTGATCGGCGAGCGTTGTCCGCGTAGTCGCTGTGCGTAGCATCATGACACAGACAGCACCAGTGTTACAGACGCGGTATAATGAGCAGTGTTTATATTGGGGCCGTATCCCAGTAAAACTCCCCTCGTCCAAATACCCCGAGAGTATCCCCCATTCTACTTTAGAATATTATAGTATCATACCATAGGCCATGTTCCCTTAGCCATAGCACATACACAGCGACGTCATGAACAGTATAGTACTCTTGCTCGCATCCGATGTATCCTATCCTATCCCATCCATGGTAGTGTGTGATTAAATGCTTTTCGTGTATATACTTTACTTCACTCATCGCTGACTGCCTATCCATGGTATCTATGGTAGTGAGAGAATATTGTACCTAGCCGCTACTGCTCAAGCTAACAATTCGCTCACCCAGTCGCAGACTCTACTTCCTATAGTTCCTATCAAGGGTCAAGGGTTGCTCATCGTCGCCCGTAGGCAGCGTAGGCAGATGGCTGACATGACTGGAGTTTCGGAGTTCACAGATTCGGGATCGGAGGCTGGGGACCTCTCCCCTCCGAATGTTCACGACAGCCCACATAGTCAGGCTTTGAAGCAACGCACGATGGAGTCTTCGATGCAGAAGCAGCAGGAGGCGAGTCAGTCTCATGGTACTCATGGTACCGCTCCCGCTTCGTCCGAGCAAGAAGTAGGAGAAGGAGAGTACTCTGCTTCATCGAGCACCATGCCACCGCCTCCTATCATGAGTACGGTGCCTCTCTCTCTAAGACAAAAGGGTGCCGTTGGAGGCCAGACAAAACGGCTACATTCGCCATCTCCAGCACCCAGTGCAGCCACACGCGACAGCTCTGTCGACACGTTCTGTGGTAATCTGAGCAACACGTCAGGTGGATGCCGGCGAATCGAAGCCGCGCTTGGCCTGCACGAAGCCATCGAAAGTAGGCCTACAGTATACGCTCAGCGCAACCACGCACCTGCTTCGAGTATCGGCAATGATGATGATATGTCTGGACAAGCCTCTAGGATGGTGACAGATACTCTGAGTATGGAAGAAGACGGGGTTGCAGCGTCGCCCATGGCAGCTGCCCCTGTCTCGGGATTGTCATCTCTCTCGCAGAAGGAAGAGACGAGTCACTCGGATGATGCCATGGATGTCGATGCTGACTCTGGCTCTAGGGAGACAGCACGTGTATCTGAGACAGCGACACCGTCCAACTCAGGGACTGTTTCGTCCGATGGAGTATCGAATGTAACTTGTTGCGTTCGCCAAGAATTTGTGTATCCTGGAGCAGAGGGTCGATGTGGCGCTTGCATGGTGAAGATGCACGCCGCATGCTTAGTGGCCGCAGCTGCCGATCGTCCACAATGCCCTGCCTGTCGTGCTGATTTGCACACCTGTGGGTACTTGATTGGTGGCAGAACCTTGCGTCCTGTAGTGGCTAATGTGGTGCCACCACCTCCGCGCGATCATGGTAGAACCAAAGGAAAGAGCAAAGGCAGGTCGGACCCTATCATTGGAGAGTCTACGACCCATCAATCAGAATCTAGGAGAGCTACGGAGTACGTCACTGTTGAATCGCCGCCGATACAGATCGCAAATGCAGAACTTCTGGTAAACACAGAGTTTGGCAAGACACAAGTCTGGGGTCAAATGGATGCAATGACGTTGGTGCAGTACATCAAGCTAAGGGCCTCCCGCACTCGAGAGGGAGTTCGCGTCATCCACACAACAGATTACTATCGACTGGGTGGAGTATCCCGCGAGCTTTCCATGAGCACCCGCCTATACAGTGGCTACCATATCGAAAAGGAAACTGACACGCCAACCTCTATAGCAAACGAGCAAGCAAGAGGAGTACCAGATTGTTTGCTTGGCCGGTCTGTCCTTCAAATGCCCAAAGTATGCCGCTTCCTTTTCTTTGTAGACAGTGAAGTTCCCATTCTGGAGCACGACCTCATGGTCGCGCACTTGCGTGCAGCTCGGCAAGAAGCAGGCTCCAGGAACATACCGTGTCGCGAACTACAGGAATATGTTCAAACACCAGGCAGCATCGAAGCCACACGAGCAGCGCTGGCCGCCGAGACAGGCGCTAGTGTCACTCAAATCAAATCTCTCTACAATGCTACTGGCTATGGCTCTAGAGGCCACGCCTTCGAGGAGCAAACAGGTAGACCCGTGCCATCAAAGGTGGTGGCTGTGCGCAACACAATGGAAGAGCTTGCCGATGCGATGTACGAAGAGGCTACCCCAGAACAACGAGCCGCGTGCGATGCTCGCAGAGGCAAGACCACTTATCCCTCTCTGAAGCTACAGGAGAGAGAACGCTCATGGGTGGAACGTGCAGCAACAGTGCACCAAGGAATCCCCTTGTGCCGCCTTGGTGGTTTCATATATGATTCCTGCATTACGTACTCTGGGTACTCTGGGCATGGCGTTTCTCTCAATGCTAGGGAGGCTGCAGACGAAGCCAACCAGTTACTGAGCTCCGAAGGCATACTTCTCAAGACATCTTCGTTGGCCATGTCCGTCGAAGATTACAAACAATTCGTGACTGATAAACTTGGACTCACTCTCGATGCTGGCTGGGCCCCCTTGATGCCCGAGGAAATCACTGCCCACAGCTGCGGCATCAAGGCGGTCGCATGGCTCAAATCAAAAATCAACGACAGCCTGCGTGGTGGCAGGCCCCTAGCCCTCTTTGCACGCGCAGTTGCCCCGTATTTGAACTACAGTTATTCTGGGAAGACTTGCGAGTTCTACGAAGAGTCAAAGGGAGTGTGGATCACTGAAGGCGCCGAGGCCAAGCTCAAAGAAAAAATGGAAAAAGGCACTTGCAGAAAGGCTAGTTTCGTACAAGATCGTGCCAGAGCAGAAAGATAACAAAGTAAAATATGTTGCCTGCGCTGAGCCAACTGACCTTTTCCTCCTGGACCCCACAGTGCACTCCAATGTCTTTTCGTCCTTACAGGGCGTGCCTTCTAGATTTGCTACAACTGCCCTTGATTCACAAAACACTGGCACGATGACCTTCAAGAACCGTGTGACGCTGGACTTCCGCAAACCTTACGATCAGCAGCTACGTGCACCAATGCCAGAAGACCGAAATCCGCGAGAGAGTCCAATGAGCTTCACCCAATGCACCGATGAACATGTACACCGCGCCGGGCGGGCTATCACCAGCTTCTTGCTGCAGTGTGAGGAGCAGCCGAAAACTCCCGAAGATGTTGAGCAATTCTGCGTCCCTACCTTGCTGGAGATGCTGAGGCAGGGCAGGGGACCTATGTTTAGGTATGTTTACTATGAACCTGCGGGTGGTCAGCTAGACGGCGATGCACCAGAAGACAAAATCATGGAAGCCCTCTGTTCATTGAGGCAAGATGTCGGGGCCGCGACAGGCTTGCGTGCAGGTCTGGAAGAGTTGTTGATTGAATGGGGGCCTTCTGGATCGAATGGGAAGGGACAGAAGAAGAGTGTGCGCGAACACGCTTGTGGTACATACCAACTGGGCAGCGAGACCAGCAACGGCTACATTGCTGTTTGCAACAGTAAGATGCTCACGGCGTCGGGCGATAAAAACCAAGACGATATTTACAAGGCCATGGGCTGTCGTGAAGCAGTCATTGATGAAATCAAGAAGGGAGAGAAACTCTGCAACAACATTTGCAAGCAATGTACTGGTGGTGGCGTCATCAGCGCGATGGCTAAGTACAAAAGTGGACGCGATGTTGATACCAACTGGTTGCTCCGCATGATCCTAAACGATTTCCCTTTTTTTGACGAGGCCTTAGCCGAGCCAGACCAACGCAGGTTCGCTTTGA
>CAUYUJ010022269.1:0-10829 GCA_963575745.1 Prorocentrum cordatum
GCGTGCGCGTGCGCACGCGTATGCGTGTGCGCGTATGCGTGTGCGTATATGCGTGTGCGTGTGCGTGTGCGTGAGCGTGTGCGTGCGCGTGCGCGTGTGCGTGTGCGCGTGCGTGTGCGTGTGCGTATGCGTGTTCGTGCGCGCGTGCGCGTGCGTGTGCACGTGCGCGTGCGCGTGCGCGTGCGCGTGCGGTGCGCGTGCGCGTGCGCGTGCGCGTGTGCGTGTGCGTGTGCGTGTGCGTGTGCGTGTGCGTGTGCGTGTGCGTGTGCGTGTGCGTGTGCGTGTGCGTGTGCTGTGCGTGTGCGTGTGCGTGTGCGTGCAGTTGCGTGCGTGCGGGCAATGTGCGTGCGGTGCGTGGCGTGCCGTGCGTGAGTGGTCGCGTGCGTGCGTGCAGTGCGGTGCGTGGGTGCGTTGCGTGCGTGCGTGCGTTGCGTTGCGTGCGTGGCGTGCGTGCGTGCGTGCGTGCGTGCTGCGCGCCGTCGCGTGCGTGTGCGTGCGTGCGTTGCGTGCGTGCGTGCGTGCGTAGCGTGTCAGTGCGTGCGTGGTGGGTGCGTGCTGCGTGCGTGCGTTGCGCGCGGTGCGCGCGCGTTTGCGCGCGCGTGCGCGAGCGTGTGCGCGCGTTGTGCGCGGGCGTTGCGCGTGCGTTGGTGCGTCTGCTGCGCGCGTGTGCGCGGTTTCTAGTGCGCGGTGTGCGCGTGTGTGTGTGGTGTTGTGGTGGATGTGAATGGCTGCGTGTGTGTGTGTGTGTGTGTGTGGTAGTGTGTGGTGTGAGTGTGTGTGTGTGTGTGTGTGTGTGTGTGTGTGTGTGTGTGTGTGTGTGTGTGTGTGTGTGTGTGTGTGTGTGTGTGTGTGTGTGTGTGTGTGTGTGTGTGTGTGTGTGTGTGTGTGTGTGTGTGTGTGTGTGTCCTGGGGCCGGCGCTCCCAGGCGCTCCCAGGCGCTCCCAGGCGCTCCCAAGCGCTCCCAGGCGCTGGGGCCGGCGCTCCCAGGCGCTCCCAGGCGCTCCCAAGCCCAGGCGCTCCCAGGCGCTCCCAGGCGCTCTCAGGCGCTCCCAGGCGCTCCCAGGCGCTCCCAGGCGCTCCCAGGCGCTCCCAAGCGTTCCCAGGCACCCCCAGGCGATCCCATGCGCTTTCCAGGTGCTCTCAGGTGCTCCCAGGCGCTCCCACCTTCATATATGGCTTCGCAGGGCACGCACACCGCGTAATTTGCCAGGGTGCGTGGCCTCGGGGACGCAAGAATGGCACCCGCTGCGATGGCGTGTGGCCTCGGGGGCGCGGATACCGCACATGTGCGAGGAGTGCTGGTCTCGGGGGCGCGACGCGGGTCCTCCTCCTCCTCCTCCTCCTCCTCCTCCTCCTCCTCCTCCTCTTCCTCTTCTTCATCCTCCTCCTCCTCCTCCTCCTCCTCCTCCTCCTCCTCCTCCTCCTCCTCTCCTCTCCCTCCTCCTCCTCCTCCTCCTCCCTCCTCCTCCTCCTCCTCCTCCTCCTCCTCCTGTGATTCGCAGGGGCGTGTCGCCTCGGGGGCGCAGAGCGTATTCGTAGTAATCTGCAGATGTGTGTGTGTGTGGCCGCGGGGACGCGAGCCTCGCGCAGTCTACGGGGGATGCTGGCCTCGGGGCCGCGGGCCTCGCGTATCTTTTCATGCGCTGCCTCGGGGACGCGAGGCTTGTCAGTAAGTTACGAGTGCGTGTGGCCTCGGGGACGCGAGCACTGCACAATCCACGGGGGGGTTCTGGCCTCGGGGGCGCGAGCCTCGCGTATTTGCGCGTGCCCCACGTCCCCGCGGGAATTCGGGCAGCCCGATCTGGGCGTGGCAAAATTGCTGGGTGTCGGCTCCCCCCCCTCTCGCGCGGACTTCAACAATCTACAACGGGAAGCAGAAAAGCAGGGCTGCAACACTGGAGACTTGAAACTGCAACTGGCGCAGGGAGCAGCAGCAACCTAATCCTACAGCCTGGTGGCCCCACAAAGGGGCCAGCGGATAAAAAAATATATACGTCTCTGTGTCTCTCGGTTGATCTCTGTCGCTCTCTCTCTCTCTCTCTCTCTCTCTCTCTCTCTCCTTCTCAGTATGTTCTATGTATCCGCTCGTCTTTGCCTCCCCCCCTCCCCCGCGACGCCGCGTGCAGAGATGCCCTACCTCATCGCCACCGTGCCTGCGGTACTCGTCCTCTTCCCGCTCGCCGCTGGTTACTTGGAGGACGCAGGGGTGGCGGAAAATTCCCGAGGAAGAGAAAGTACCGATACCGTTGCTTCTCGCCCCGTTTTCCTTTTCTGTTCGGCCTCTTGGGAGGCCCTCGTCGTCACCGCTGCATTCGCTTTGAAATCCTGGTCAGAACGCACCCTGGAAAAGGTCCTGGAAGTAGCGGTATCGGGACCTTTTGTGTCTTCAAGAGTCTATCATCAATATGTTTGGTCTTTCCCCCAGCTCCTCCTGTTGGTACGCATCCTCGTCGTTCTTCCCCTCTTGTGTGTTTCGTTCCTCTCCATGTCCCCTTACTTCGCTTATTGCTCCTCCTCCTCCTCGCCTCCCTCCACAACGACTTGATGTGTATATTCCTGCCTGCTCCTCCTTGGTACTGTATGTCTTTCCCACGCCTATTCCGTATGAGCTCTTTCGCAGTTAAGAATGCCCAGAGGCGATGATTTAGACGGTTGAATCCAATCAGAACGGTCTTGGCATGTAAGTTGTGTGATTTGGTTGCAGTGTTGGTCACATTGAGTAGTTCCCCCCGTCCAGCGGAACGACGTTCTTGCAGCGGCGTTTGCCTTCTCCTCGCATCAGCAAAAGTGGTGCCCCCGCCAAGCGTTAGCAACCTTATAGAATCTCCATGGAGCTTTCGTCAATGGAACGACGCTCTCGCCGCAGCGCTGTCCGTGCTCTTGCATCCACAAACTTTAGTCCCCGTTGCCGCGTTTGCCACATATAGACGTTGCCGTAGAGCCTCCGTCCCACGGAACGACGCTTTCGCCGCCAAGATGGCCGCACTATTGCATTACTAGAAGCGTTCCCGCTTGAGCGTTTCCAATGTTTTAGAAAGAAATGACCCTTTCGGGATCAATCTTGGCATCGCTCGGACGTGTGCATCCGCGAACAAAAAAAAACACGCACGAAGCCGACACGCGCACGGGTAATGGACGCCCGAGCGATGGCAAGCCACATATTCTCCGACGCTCGACCCTGCGACCAGAGAGGGCTCCAGTCCGTGGTAGGGGATGGGAGGGAGTGGTCTGGGGCGAGACATGGAGCGAGCGCACCAGCTTTGACCTCGCCACCCCCTTCCCCCTCCCCTCCTGATCCTTTTCCTTCCCCTCCCCCCCCCTCTCCCCCCGCTCCTCTCCCGCCCCCCCCTTTCTCCATTCCTCCCCTCTCCAGCCGACGCCGCTCCCCCCCCCCCTCTCGGCGAGGCGAGGCCCGAGCACGCCCGCGGCTCCCGAGATGTGTCTTGGTGAGGCCCCGCTCCCCCGGGCAAGGCCCCCCTCCTGTGCGCAGCCCGCGCCTCCGCAGCCCGGTTGCCGCTGCGACCGCGGTGCGATGGCCCCACCGCCGCAGACCAAAGCACGCTCCCACATGTCAGGCTTGCCCGCGGGGCGGTTTTCTTGCATCGTGGAGAGACGCGCTGTCGACCGGAGGCTGGTCGGCCGGCTCTCCGTGGCTCGGGCGCCCGGTTCGCTGCGCACCTGTGCAGCAGATGTGTTGCGCGATTGTGCTGTATGGTTGGCTATCCGGAGCTCAGCTGTGCTACTTGTGGTGCGACGTGTCGCTAGTGCGATGCGAATGCGCGTGCTGTAACAGGGCGCTGCTGCGCGCTGCTCTGCTGTGCAGGAGGTCAATCCGACGATGTCATGGTATTACTTGTTATGCCACGCAGTCTGTTTGCAGTACCATGGCAACAGTATGCGATGCTATGCCATACGCAACGCTATGCCACGCCCGATGCCATGCCACGTTCGCGCTATGATACCATTCGGGCCGCTCGCTGTGCCGCCCCCCCTCCCAACTGGGCCACCTTCTGGTCGCGCTGCTATATCGGGACAGTTTTGAGGCCATGTTTGGGCTTCGCGGGGACATGCTGACACCTCTGCGGCCGCTGTCGGGCAGTCGTTGGCAGACCTGGGCGATCTTAGGGCCTCTCTGGCACGCACTTGGGACATCCAGGCGCACGTTAGGGACCTTATCGGACGACCTAGGGGCCCGTGTTGGGCAACATCGGAGGTTCGGGGGGGCGTCTTGAAACGATCGTGGGACATTCGGGGGGGAGACCAGGGCTCGTTTCGATTCCTCCGATTCGATTCGATTCGATTTCGATGGCTTCCGATTCCGATTCGATTCGACTTGAGATTCCGACTTGGGCTCCGATTTCTTATTGGAGGCCTACTAGCCTGCCGATGTCTGCCGATTCGACTTTTCCCGACTCGGCCTCCGATTTCCGCCGACCCGACTCCTTTCGATCGCCGATCCGACTTGTCGATTCGATTCTGGGCTCTCCTGGGGAGATCACGAGGCAACACGACTGCATACAACGAACACGTGTTTCCATCCATCGTGCCATTTCAGGGTCGTTGCGGGGGCTCATAGTGAAGCAATGTTGAGGCAATGTTCGGCCGTTTCGGGCTCATGTAACCTTACTCGGTGCCTCTTAGGCCCCTGTTGGAGGCCTTGTCGTGTTTTTTTTCATGGTTGTCTGATGGCGTCATTATGGGAACCCTGGGGCAATGTAAGGCGGCCAAAACACACCCCGCAACTGTTTTTGGTGACGTCATGGGCCCCCCACGTAGACAGTGAATATGGGAAGAGGACTGAATATATTCAGTTGCCCTGAGGGGTCACGAACATGGTCACCCTGGAATTTGGGGCGAAATCGACACATCACAAGTCCATAATTAACCAGAATTGCTAAATTAGTTTCGGAAGGCGGTTCGCGCCCCATGCGAGTACTCCCGATAACCTCATCCTGCCATTCCCCTCCCCCTTTTCCTCGCCCCTTCCATTTTTCACGCCGATCATATTATTCCTGATGTCTCTCTTTCTCTCTCTCTCTCTCTTTCTCTCTCTCTCTCTCTCTTTCTCTCTCTCTCTCTCTCTCTCTTTCTCGTTGTTATCGATGTTTGTTGTGTTGTCTTTTTCTCTCTATCTCTCCCTCTCTCTTTCTCTCTCTCTCTCTCTCTCTTTCTCTCCCTATCCCCTCATTCGCCCCTTCCCATTCCCTACCTCCTTTTCCCCCTCCCTTCCCCTCTGCAATGGACGGAAAAGGAGGAGTACATGGGACGGTGGGCGGCGGAAGACGACTCGGGGGGCCAGGGGGCACCTTGTAGAGTCAAGGGGGGGGAGGATGAATAACACAATCGAGACGCTGAAGTAATGTCCGAGTTGGGCTCAGGAGAAGCTGCTCTGGTTGTCGGGCCACCGCCCAGATCTGGGCCCGGGAACCTCCCGGGGCCCTCTCGGGACCCTCTCGGCCGATCCGGATCGCTTGGGGTGCCCCCCAGACTGGGCGGCGACACTTAGCCGACAGACACGCACGCTCACGATCGATATCAAGGCAGGTTTCACTATCGATCTCACAACAGATCTCACTCTCGATCTCACACCCGATCCCATTATGAATCTCGCATCATATCTCTCGATATATCTTACGAGGGGGCCAAGACGGCCCACGAGGCGCCCAAACCCCCCAAGAACGCCCCATGGCGGCGCACAACACGGGGACGAGGAACCAGAAATTCGCGCTTTTTGGCCCAAGAGACCCCCAGGAGACGCACACGCACACGTACGTTATTGGCCCCAGGGAAAGCTTTCCAAAAAGGGCCAAAGGGGGGCGGCACGGGCGCGCTCCCGGGCCAGGCCCAAGTGGCGCCCCGCGGGCGGCTCCCGACCCGCCCACCCCCAGGCCGCCGCGGCCGCCAGAGCAGGGGCCCTGGCTGCCTCGCACTCGCGGCCAATTGCGGCGGCAATCACAATTGGCGGGGCGAGTTGTGTTTTTTTAACGAAAAAATATCCCGGTAAAGCAACCTAACAGCGATGTGTAGAAGCATATATGGAAACATTCCCCTTAAGATCCAGATGAGAATCCAGTTGTAGAATTCTCCTGTTCTCGCAGTCGCAGTCGCATTCGCGATGACAGTCGCAGTGGCAACGGCAGTCACAGTCACAGCCTCAGCCTCAGCCTGCCTCAGTATCAGCCTGCCTCAGCCTCAGCCTCAGCCTGCCTCAGCCTCAGCCTCAGCCTGCCTCAGCCTCAGCCTCAGCCTGCTTCAGCCTCAGCCTCAGTCTGCCTTCGGCCTCAGCCTCAGCCTCAGCCTGCCTCAGCCTCAGCCTGCATCAGCCTCAGCCTCAGCCTCAGCCTGCCTCAGCATCAGCCTGCCTCAGCCTCAGCCTCAGCCTGCCTCAGCCGCAGCCTCAGCCTGCTTCAGCCTCAGCCTCAGTCTGCCTTCAGCCTCGGCCTCAGCCTCAGGCTGCCTCAGCCTCAGCCTGCATCAGCCTCAGCCTCAGCCTCAGCCTGCCTCAGCATCAGCCTGCCTCAGCCTCAGCCTCAGCCTGCCTCTGCCTCAGCCTCAGCCTGCTTCAGCCTCAGCCTCAGTCTGCCGTCGGCCTCGGCCTCAGCCTCAGCCTGCCTCACCCTCAGCCTGCATCAGCCTCAGCCTCAGCCTCAGCCTGCCTCAGCATCAGCCTGCTTCAGCGTCTGCCTCAGCCTGCCTCAGCCTCAGCCTCAGCCTCAACCTCAGCCTCAGCCTCAGCCTGCCTCAGCCTCAGCCTGCCTCAGCCTCAGCCTCAGCCTCAGCCTGCCTCAGCAGCAGCCTGCCTCAGCCTGCTCAGCCTCTACCTGCCTCCAGCCCTCAGCCCTAGCCTGCCTCAGCTCAGTCTCAGGCCGTATCAGCTTGCCCTAAGCCTCAGCTCAGCCTGCCTCAGCCTCAACTCATCTGCTTCAAGCCTCAGCCCTCAGTCTGCCCTCACCTCTTCTCCCTCACTTGCCTCAGCCTCAGCCTCGCCTGCCCAGCATCAGCCTGCCATCACGCGTCTACTCATCAAGCCTTGACCTCTCCAGCCTCGACCGTCAGCCTCAGCCTCAGTCTGCCTTCAGCCTCGGCCTCAGCCTCAGCCTGCCTCACCCCCAGCCTGCCTCAGCCTCAGCATCAGCCTGCCTCAGCATTCAAAATGTGGCCCGGGAATGGAATTCTGGGAACTCGAAGAACACGAAGTGGCTTACAGCTGGCTCTGGGCATCCAAACTGTGGCCCGGGAATGGAGTTTTGGGAAGTCGAAGAAACACGAAGTGGCCCTACAGTTGGCTCCGGGCATTCAAAATGTGGCCCGGGATGGAGTTCTGGCAGTCGGAGCACGAGTGGCCTACAGTTTGCCTCCCCGGCATTCAAAATCATGCCCAGGAATGGAGTTCTGGGAACTAGACCACGAAGTGGCCTACAGCTGGTTCCGGGCATTCAAATGTGGCCCGGGAATGGAGTTCTGGGAACTCGAAGAGCACGAAGTGGCCTACAGTTGGCTCCGGGCATTCAAAATGTGGCCCGGGAATGGAGTTCTGGGGACTCGAAGACCACGAAGTGGCCTACAGTTGGCTCGGGGCATTCAAAATGTGGCCCGGGAATGGAGTTCTGGGGACTCGAAGACCACGAAGTGGCCTACAGTTGGCTCCGGGCATTCAAAATGTGGCCCGGGAATGGAGTTCTGGGAGGTCGAAGAGCACGAAGTGTGTGACTGTTTGCGAAAAACGCATTCGGACACGAGTTCGGACACAGCTCCCCGGGTCCCGCCCCGACCCCCCTGTGGAGTCATCTGCTGCTCTCTTTTGACACCACTAGAAACCTATCAGCAAAAGCTGTTAGGTAATAATGTTCTGCCATAGGTCCGGCCGTGTAGATTCCCCCCCCCTCCCCCTGCCCACACACCAGCCTCCTCCAGTCCTCGCTGCTGCGCTCCGCCTTCTCCCCTCCGCCCCGCCTCGCCTCGCCGCTGCTTGCTCCTCCCCTCTAGGGCGAGGTCGCGTCCACCAACGGCGGGCCCAGGATTGGCTCGGCCAGCATCGGTGAACGTGAACAGTCGCCGTCCCCCGACCCACCCAAAGGGATGGCCCCCCGATCGGCTCCCCCCCCCCTTGGAGTGTGGTACCGTTTCCCTTCGCTCTCCCACTGCCTCCTCGTTCCACCTCCTTCCCTGCCGAGGCCACGGCCTCCACGCCATGCCCTGATGGGCGCGGGCTGGCTCCCCACGCACGACTGCGGCGTTCGCTTCGCTTCGCTACTCCTCGACGTGCCCATGCGCCAGCCCGCGCGGTCAACGCGCCGTCTCCTGATGTGGCGGCGCCTCGGCGCCCCCGTCCGCTGCGGTTTCATGGCCCTCGCGAGCGGAGCGACAGAGGCAGTGGCATGTCCCTTTCTCTGCTTATCTTATCAGGCTGATGCGTATGATTGTTATTCGTATGTTTCTGCTTGTGCTTACCCATCGGATCCGCATTATGACGATCATTGTCCTGGTTCTGATGATGCGCCATATCACTTGTTTCTTTCGTACCGTTCTTGGCATCCGTATCATTATTCCTCGGTTGTTAACGTTCCATCGTACTAATATCAGTACTGGTATTGAGATCATTCGCAGTAGCATGATTGATGGCATCTGTATTATTCGTGATGGCCTTATCCGTACGGTTCTTTGCAGTATGTGTATTACTGTTACGATGAATAATGCGTTTGCTCGTATTAGTAGTGTTGGTGATATGTTATTATAAGTGTTGCTATACTCTTGTGAATATATAAGCAGTATGAGTTCCATGCTTACTATGCTTAGCGCTAGCATCATTAATATTATCATTATTGATTATTGTTATTGCTATTCGTCCCCCCGATCCTGGCCGCGCCCTCCTGGCGGCGCCGGGGCCCAGGAGCGCGCCGTCGGGGCCGAAGAGTTGAAGGAGGCCACCGCCGCCGCAGGGCGCTCTCGCGCCAGCACCGCCAGGCAGGAGGCAGTTCGACTCTGTTACGGGGCCCAAGAATACACACCACCACCACCACCTCTATCACCCCTTCTCCTCCTCCTCCTCCTCCTCCTCCTCCTCCCCCCCTCCACCTCCTCCTCCTCCTCCTCCCCTCCTCTCCTCCTCCCTCCTCCCCCTCTCCTCCCCCTCCTGATCTCCCTCCCCCCCCCCCCCCCTTTCCTCCTCCTCCTCCTCCTCCTCCTCCTCCTCCTCCTCCTCCTCCTCCTCCTCCTCCCTCGCCCAGGAAAGAGGAGAGGAAGAGGAGGCCAGAGGAGGCAGGAGGAACGGAGGCGGTGGTGGCGCATGCTCTCGGGACCCGAGATCTGTCGATTCGCACCAATTTGATCTTGAGGATCTCGATGTTTGATCCGACTCGACTCTGCATCTCGGCTTCGGCTCTGCCTTCCGATTCCTGCTGGTTCGGTGCATTTCGATGTCCGATCCGATGTTGGATTACAGTCGGGGTCCTGAAGAATGACCCCCTTTCGCTGAGGGGGGCTCCTTGTTCCTTGATTGTTTCACAGCTTGCCTCAGGTTTTCCCTAGGTTTTCCATGGGGCATCGAAGTCTAACTTATGGAAAAAAGGGGCCTCGTTCCTTCGGAAATATCCCCGTGTACCGAAAAACGTCGGAAATGACGTCGGAAATAACGTGTCCCCCCCCCCTGCAGAGCGAAGCTTGAGCGAGCTCAAATCCACGCTCTCAGAAACTCACACGCCGGATCGGCTGATTTAGGGTTCCTTAGGTCAACGCCTCGACTGCAGGGTGTGGCTGCGCCGGAGCGGCGCGCCGTTGTGGCCTGGGGGGCGCGACGCGGTCCTCGTCGGGCCCCCTCGAGGCGCGGCGAAGGAGGGGGAGGGGGAGGGGGAGGAGGAGGACGACGAGGAGGAGGAGGACGAGGAGGAGGAGGGGGAAGCAGATGCGAAAGGCGCGAGAGGAGGAGGAGGAGAAGGAGAAGGAGGAGAAGGAGGAGGAGGAGGAGGAGGAGGAGGAGAGGAGGAGCAGGAGGAGAAGGAGGAGGAGGACGTGACGAGGAGGACGAGGAGGAGAAGGAGGAGGAGGAGGAAGAGGAGGCGGCGGAGAACTATCGAGGTCCCCGCCACCACCACCCCGGGGATCTCCATCGGTTTGGGGGGCAGTTCGAGTCGGGGTGGGGGGGGAGGGGAGGGGGAGCGGGACAGGGAACCCTCTTGGTCGTCCTCGATCCTCTCGATCCTCTCGATCCTCCATCCTCTCGATCCTAAGTCCTCGGTCCTTTTCGATCGAGGGAACCTCTCGATCCTCTCGATCCTCGATCGATCCTCTGCGATCGAGGGGGTCCTCGATCTGGGATCCCGTGGGGGTGTCCATCATCGCTAAACTCTTCTGTCTCTAGAGAACGAAATCTGACTAGCATAAGCATAGACTTTCGGAGATCCGTGCAAATTTCCTGGATATGCGCCAAAGCCGCCTGGCGGCACCTCCGGCAGATGGAAGCGCCATCATCGCTTAGCTCGTCGGTTCCCTTGTGAACCTGCACCCCCACGGACGCATCGCATCCGCTGCCTGGTGCTCCCGCGTGTCGCGCCGTTCGAGGGGTATACGGGCTGTCAATCGTGACCCGGTCTGCTCTCTCCACGGTTCCCGCCCGACGAGATGCCATCGCCACTACGCTTAAGTCGGGCCTGTCCCCCTACAGGGGGATTTTCGACGAAAAATAAAAAGTACCCCAAAAATAATCAAAAAATAGTCTGGGGACTATTTTTTGAGTATTTTTTTGCCTTTTTGGTACATTTTTGGGGTATTTTTAATATTCCGTCGAAAATCCCCCTTTAGGGGGACACGCCCGACGTAACATTGCGCGAAGG
>CAUYUJ010022269.1:10929-31985 GCA_963575745.1 Prorocentrum cordatum
AGGAACCCAGGAGGAACCCAGGAACCCAGGAGGAACCCAGGAACCCAGGACCCAGGAACCCAGGAGGAACCCAGGAACCCAGGAGGAACCCAGGAACCCAGGAGGAACCCAGGAACCCAGGAGGAACCCAGGAACCCAGGAGGAACCCAGGAACCCAGGACCCAGGAACCCAGGAGGAACCCAGGAACCCAGGAGGAACCCAGGAACCCAGGAGGAACCCAGGAACCCAGGAGGAACCCACTCCCTCCTCCATCCACGGCCGACAAGTTCGACAGGCTCGGCGGCGCGCCCATTGCTTTCTCTGCAGACCTGATGGGCAGATTGAAAGAAGAAGTAAACGCCGCAGACCTTAGTACGTGCAAGGACGGTCAGAATCGCTGGCGATGCCCGCACTGCCCCAATCGCCACTTCCAGCGTCTCGCATTCCTCGAAGACCATCACTGGCACCATCAGCAAGAACCTGTTCTTGGGGGCGCATCCGGTCGCCAGGCGATGGTGATCGAGAACATGGCGAAGATGGATCAACTACAAATCAACGTTTCCTTTTTGACGGGTGCCAGGCAGCATGGCGGCGAAGGCTACTTAGGACGCAGCGCCCAGCTTCTCCGTGATTCCGTTGGGGTCGACAATTTGCGGAATGCGAACGATGTCCGTGCTCACGTCATCCTCGACGTTCGCGGCCCCCGCTTTGCTGTCGACGACCAGGGCATCAGGATTACCCGCAACTACCGCGTCACTCCCGAGTTTCTGCTCCTTGTGGTGTCCTTCAACGATAGTCGCACGCAGAGCAAGTACTTGCGAATTCGGGACCGCATCATTGAGCACTACATATCGCACGGTAGCGAACTGAGCTTCGTGGTGCCTACCATGAATACAGTGTGGGAGCAAATTTACAAGGCTGGGGTTCAGATCTCTGCGGCATATAAAAAGAAGTGCGTCGACGAGTTGAGCTTCCGCGTGATGTCTTTCGATTCATCATATAAATACACGCTAGCTGTGGTCGGGCAGACAAGCCACGGAAAGAAGAAGGACGATTCCGATCGTTCCGAGTTCCACTGCGTACACGTGATGATCGCGGACGGCGTGCCAGTATCTTGCAAGCCAGGGTACAGCGAAGGAGTTCCAGAACTTTCAGATTTCATCAAGGCAAACGCAACGCTTGCGCAAAGGCGCCAAGCGGAGATTATCCTTTTTGATACACCGGAGAAGTGGGACATGCAGAAGGCGCAGAAACTCTTTCCGAACCTAAAATGCGTCGGCGGTGACCCTCTACACGCGTGGATGGACTTAGTGAAGTTCATCAAGGAGGGTGACCAGCTGAGCAGGGACTTCAAGAAAATCGTTCTGAAGTTCAATGGGAGACCTGCGCCGAGTCTGAAGGCGAAGCGCTACTTCGACGGGAGCCAGCCCAGGGGTCGGGCGCACGTGGATTTCAAACCGTGCCCCTCGGATCTTCGCAAGGCGTATGAACGTTTGCAGACAACGGCTTACCAGGAAAAGGCTTACCTGAACCACAAACAGTATTGCCTTGACATCATGGCAGCGATGAGCCAGAACGAGAGGTCGTGCCAGAGACCACTCACAGGCCGCAATGCCCAGTCGACGGTCAGCGATCTCCTCTCCAGGTACATGGCGCCCGCAAAGTATTTGTACTACCAGAACATATCCGTGTACAGAATGAGAACGGGGCTGCCGTGCCAATACGGGACAACTCCTAATGAAGCAGTCATGTTCCAGCTGAAGGCGTACAACGCCAATGTGTTCGCATCGACTCGCCAGCGGTGTGAGTTCACGTTGGACTTGTTCACCTTCGGGAAGGTTGTGTCACTGCACATGAAAAGAAGAGCGCCTGAAGGGATGTCCAAACTTTCCCCCGTGTCTTGTCATGCCCATGCGATGGCCCTCCTGAGGCGACAGCTCGAGTTGGGACATGTGAAGGCTCCGAGCTCGAAATGTGTAGAGGAGTGGCAGGATCCCCAGGTTGTGACAAAGGGGAGCAATCGCAAGCGCAGGAGCGCCAGCGCGCCAGCCAAGCGCCAAAGGCGCTAGCTGCATGCCAACTGCGTAGACATCATTTCCCATCCTTGCACACCTCTGCTCCTTCACTGCATTCTGTCAGTTTGAATTGCTGCCCCGCGGAAAACATGAGCCACCTGAACTTAATTTGGCGAATCGAAATGGCCTTCGGCAGTTCAGTGGCCCCCTCGCATTCTGTGGAAATTTGGATCTGGAATCTACCGAATTACATTTGAATTGAACATATTAAAAATTGGAAACATTCGGGGTTAGGATCTGCCCGATAAGCGTTTATTTTGAATTATAATGTTATTAGATATCAGATTTGGGTTTCATGTCCAGGGCCCTCCGAGCGGCCCAGGGGCCCTCCGCTCGGCGACGTGGAGGAGGCAGGAACATAGGAAAACCACATTGGAATAAAAGGAAAACTTGTGTTTTCTCATGGAAAATGGGAAAACTCAAAAAAAAAAAAAAGAAAAAAAAAAAAAAAAAAAGAAAAAAAGAAAGAAAAAAAAAGGAGAGAGAGAGAGAGAGAGAGAGAGAGAGAGAGAGAGAGAGAGAGAGAGAGAGCGACAGTCACAGGTTTCGTGGCTTTTCCTTATTTTTTTCTGTGAAAACACAGGTTTTTCCTTGTTTTTCATGTTTTTCCTATTTTCCTCCTCCTCCCCCCGAGGGCCCTGGCCCACCGAGCTGCACAGGGGCCCTCCGCGCAGCAGAGCGGAGGAGGAGGAAAATAGGAAGAACATGAAAAACAATGAAAAACTTATGTTTTCACAGAGAAAAATAGGAAAAACTAAAAAAAGAGCGACAGTCACAGGTTTCGCTGTTTTTCCCTATTTTTCTCTGTGAAAACACAGGTTTTCCTTGTTTTTCCTGTTTTTCCTATTTTCCTTCTCCTCCCCCCGAGGGCCCTGGCCCTCCGAGCTGCCCAGGTGCCGTCCGCGCAGCAGAGCGGAGGAGGAGGAAAATAGGAAAAACAGGAAAAACAATGAAAAACCTGTGTTTTCACACAGAAAAATAGGAAAAACTAAAAAAAGAACGACAGTCACAGGTTTCGTGGCTTTTTCTTATTTTTCTCTGTGAAGACACAGGTTTTTCCTTGTTTTTTCATGTTTTTCCTATTTTCCTGGCAAGCTTCCGCGGCCCCTCCTCCCTCCTCCCCCCTCCCTTCTCCTCCATATTTCCTTCTCCACTGCAGATACAATCGGATTCCAATAAGAAAGCAGTATGAACATAATAAGATTACATTCGAGATGTCCCCCTCCCCCCCTCTCGCCTCACACGCCATCCTTCTCCAGAAAGATTGTATAATATTCCATTATGAATTTCAGTTTGCAGGGCAAAAAAGCGGCGGTTGTAATCGCACAAACAAAGGGTCCTACAGGGGGGCCCAGCGCAGCTCCAAGAAATCCGCGCGCAGCGCCAAAAGTGTCTGTTCACGCCGTTGTTCTCCTTCTGGGAAGAGCTGGTCTGCCCTCTCTTCGTTCTCGCTTATTTAGGGAGCCCATCAAGGACGTACGCGCCCAGCTATGTACATGAACACGGCCCCTCGATTCGCGAGACTGGCCGCGTGATACGAACATTTGTGCAATGCGTGCTCTCGAAACCAGCGTGGATTCATATACATTTACGTCTTTTTTTCGCTCCTTATTATTGGGGCCTCCTGGGCGGCCCTCCGGCGCCGCTCCAGGAAACCCGCGCGGAGCGCCAAGAGATTATGTTTGTGGCGTTTGTTCGTCTTGAGGTAAGACGCTCCCCGGCGCTGCTCCTCTGCAACCGCTACAGAAGCTACAGGAGCGAATAAATCCGCCATGCAAACACAGCTAAGATTGAGATAAACAAAAAGGAAGACAGCACGGAGCATTTACATGTGCTCCCTGCCCCCTTTGCCCCGACCTCGCTCCGCGCCCTTGTGCGGCTGGTGGACGGCGTCCAACAGGACGGCGATGCGGGTCGGGAGAGGGGGGAGGAGGACGGGGGGGCCATCCTTCCAACTCTGCAACCGCCTCTGGTCCTCCACCCGACTCCCCGCGCTGCCCGTCCCCGGCATGCTGCAAGGGCGGCGGGGGGGTGGCGTTGAGTCGTGCGTGTCCATCTACAGGGGAAAGATTCAAAAAAAGTCCAAACAAGTAAGTCATGGGACGATATTTTGTCTATGTTTGACTATGTTCTAGAATTGTTTGACTATGCTACATGTTCTATGTTTCGCCCAACATCCGCCTGTAGGAGGACATGCCCGACCTAACGTTGGCAGGAGGAGGTGGTCACGGCAGCCGTGGGGCCGCGTGCTTCACACAAGGGGGGGAGGGGGGGCGGAAGGGGGCGAGGACGTGCTCGTGTAGCACGGGGCGGCATCGCGAATAATTGCATAGCATGGTGCAGCATATCATTCAATAGCCTCGCATGGCCTACCCAGCATTGCATAACCAGCGGGGCATTGAACAACCAACGATTATATTGCATCACATGGTGTTGCATCTCGTTGTGTCGTGATTGTGCGTTCTGGGTCGGTGCGCAGCGTTGAGCCCGCAGCTGTTCGCTGGCGCTCTGCCCCAAATCGGGGACGTTCTTAGCCGCCAGCGCAGCAGTGTGTTTCGATGCATGGGGCGCTGCGCGCTCCGCGGACCACCTCACGAAGCAATCAAGGGCCCAACGATGGCGCATGCAGCACACTGGAGCGTTCTCCTGGCGCCCTGGGGAGGAGAGGAAGAGGGAGGGAGGGAGGGAGGGTGAGGAGAGAGGGGAAGAGGAGGAGGAGGAGGAGGAGGAGGAGGAGGAGGAGGAGGAGGAGGAGAGAGGAGGAGGAGGATGAGGAAGGAGGAGAGAGGAGAGAGGGAGAGAGGAGAGAGGGGAGAGAGGAGGAGAGAGGAGAGAGGGGAGAGAGGGGGAGAGCGAGGGGGAGAGAGGGGGAGAGAGGGGGAGAAAGGGGGGGGAGAGAGGGAGGGGGAGGAGAGGAGGGGAGGAGGAGGAGGAGGAGGAGGAGGAGGAGGAGGAGGAGGAGGAGAAGGAGGAGAAGGAGGGAGGAGGAGGGAGGAGGGAGGAGGGAGGAGGGAGGAGGGAGGAGGGAGGAGGGAGGAGGGAGGATGTGGTGGTGGTGGTGGAACTCTGCGTCTTGTCGGTGCCGACGTGCAGTGGCCCTTATAATGGGCTGGCTCGGACCTGGCGTGTGGCCAGGTGGAGGGTGTGGGGGGCCCGAAACCTTGTCAGGCCCTTCCGAGGATT
Source organism: Prorocentrum cordatum (assembly GCA_963575745.1). Taxonomy (NCBI): domain Eukaryota; class Dinophyceae; order Prorocentrales; family Prorocentraceae; genus Prorocentrum; species Prorocentrum cordatum. The sequence goes on from CAUYUJ010022269.1 coordinate 16,168, forward strand.
TGTTGGGCCCAGGCCGATCCGCTCCTTGGCTGGTCAGCCCGAGCCCCGCAGAGGCTCTCCTGCACGGGGCAGCCCTCTGGGGCTCCCCACGCGATTCGCAGGTCGAGGCCCCTAGAGGCCCACGGCCTACGGCGTTCTTGCCGTATCCGCTGGGCCCTGGCCTTATTCTCGGCAATCCTGCGCCGCTGGGTGTCGGACAGAGGGGGACGGGAGGGGAGAGGAGGAGGCGGAGGCGGAGTCAAGGGACAGAGGAGGGGGGAGAGTCCGATCACCTCAGCAGCGTAGGCCTCCTCCTCTGTGGGGTCCTGGCGGTCCTCAGGATCCTGGGAGGGGCCTGGGGGGTCCTGGCCAGGCGGACCAGGGGCCTCAAAGCGGCCCCTCTCAGGGTCGGGCCTGCTGCGGCCCTTACCCCTCGCAAAATCCGGGGCCCACTCCCTGGCCCCTTCCTCAGTCGAGGGGATCTCTGAGACATAAAAGTCCGCCAGGCCCTGCACGAGGAGGTGGTGAGACTGGGAGTCATCACTAGGCGCATCCGGGAGCGCGACGTCCAGAGCCGATTCGAGCGTATCCAGAATGCTCTCCGCGATGCAGCGGCAGAGGCCCGGGGGGTAGACCTTCTTCCGCGCGGTCCGGAAGGCCCTGGATCCTACCTCACGTCCTAGCAGGGTGGCGTGGGCCTCTCGCCCGTGGGAGCATTTGCCTCCCCCAGGCGTCGCAGTCAGGCGACGGTGGAGCCCCGCCATGCGGAGCCCGAACAGTCTGGTCGGGGCCCTGCTCAGCTGGCCATGCTCGCACTGGTCGAAGTCCGTGGTCGTGGTGCACGGCGCCGACTGCAGCGCAAGCCACAGCTCCCATGTCCACGACGTAACGGCTGCGAGCCGCCAGCTGCACGGGACAGGGTGTTCCGACCACCCTGCCGTGCCTGCCACCAGGTGTGCCGCGAGGAGGAGCACCATGGACTGCATCAGGGCGTTCCCCACGGCCAGCTGGACCCTCTGCTGCGGCGCGGCGTGCGCCACTCCCCAGAACTGGCCATGGGACCTGAGCGGCGGTGGGCCTGGCTGCTCCGACCACCTCGCCGCGCTCCACGTCTCGCATGGCGGTCCTCCTCCTGACATCACGATCTGCCTCTTAAGGATCCCTTCTTGGAAGACCATCAGGCTGTCCTGGCGCATGAGGTCGCAGCGCTGCGCGTCGATCGCCACGTCGACGCTGAGGACCATGATGTGCAACTTCTCTGACATCACTCCAAACTTCGGCGCTGACTCGAAAACGTGTTGTATGTCATCCTTGCGCCTGTGCCCACAGAATAGGTTGAGGACGTAGATCTCTGCCCTTTGGATCCTCCACGGGATCTTCTCCTCCGTGGTGATCCCGCTGTACTTGTCTGTGCGGAACTGGTTCAGGTCATATATTTCGTCATGCTGGACCCCTGGTCTCTCCTGGAGCCGTTCCTCCGAGCCCTCCTGCAGCGTGGACCTGGCTACTTCGTCGAGCACGTAGTCTGACTCGAGCAGGACCGCCTTTGCATCGTCATGGCTGAGAGACACCACGTCTGGCATGGGCCCAGCTGCTTTGACTGTTGGTATGGTTACTCTCTTCCTCAGTAAACCTCGCGGGAGCTCCTTGCGCGTCACGTACTCCTCGGCACCAAGCGCCTCTCCCGCATCAATGGTGGCGACGAGGCAGGCGGGCGAAGCAATCGCCAGGTGTTCGGTGAGATGGTGGGTCTGGTCGAACAGCGTCAGGCACCCCTGGCACTGCGTTGCTGTTCCCGCCCAGGTACGCGCGAGGCTGACCATGGTCCAGTGCTGCTGCGAAATGTGGACCCTGAGCCCTCTTTGGCGCCTGAACGACCTCTGGCACCACGGGCATATCCATTGTCTCGACGATATTGCGTCTGGCTCGACTGCTTGCGGGGGCCCGAAAGGGCTGCCTTCTCTCGTGGAATACGGCACTCCCGCTGGCTGCACTATGGCAAAGAAACGCCTCTCTGCCATTCTTGCCGCATGTCCTCTACTCAGCTGCGCCGCCGCTGCCTTGAGCGTGTCGTTGAGCCTGTACTTCCATGAGGAATGCGAGCGTAGAATCATCGTCTCCCACGGCCCCAGCTCTTCGCTGGGGTCTGGGAGGTCCTGCAGGTCCGCCGAGTAGCCTTGCAGCCATCGGAGGTCTCCCATCAGCATCTGCGGCCAGGACTGCCTCTTGACGTGCTGGGGTCGCAGGAGGAGCTGGGCCATCGTCGCAAAGGCGAGGGGCGGTCCTGCTTGCAGTAGCTTGCCGAAAAGCCTTAGCCTCGCTACCCTGAGCAGGTCCTCCGGGCGCGCCCTCCCCACCTTGGCGAGCAGCGCTTCGTCCTCTGCCTCCGGGTAGGCGTCGATGCCCAGCTCACCGCCCTCTTTCGTGGCGAACTTTTTACCCGCCGCTGCCCTGTAGACTGCCATGACCAAGGCGCGGTGGTACTTGGCCTCCGCCCTCGTGAGACCTGGCCAGCTGCCCTGCGAGAAGCACCTTGACGAGCAGACTAGGGCGTCTGCGAAGACCATCTTGGTGGGCAGGTCCAGCTGGTGGTTGCGGAAGACCTTCTCCCTCAGCTTCCTGAGAGCGGCAGCGGTGGTGGCTGAACGGCGGTAGAGCTCGGGGTACACTGCGCCGTGGTCGTCGATGATCGTTCCCAGCGCCACGTGGTTGTGCACTGCGTGGATAGTGGCCCCCTCGTAGTGCTTCGACCTGAGCTTGACCCTTCCGCGGCACTCATGCCAAAGGGTTCTTCTCGCACCCTTGGCCCCTTGCCCTGCTAAGGCAAAGAGCACCTCCGACTTGCCAGGGTCCAGGTTGAGGACGAGACCGAACTCCGCGAACGTGTCCAGCACGATGCCTGCAATGACTGCCACCGCCTCCATCGCCTCGTCGGCCTTGCCAATGAAGAAGAACGTTCCGTCATCCGCGAATGCCACGCTGTGGCCTGGTATCTTCTCGAAGTCGAGGTCGCCATCGAATTGCTGCGCCAAGGAACGGACGTTGGCCCCTGTGACGAAGATGCCGTAGCCCTCCTCCTCGATCCTCTCCTCCGAGACCCTGATGGCCTCTGCCATGGCGATCTCGTAGATCTGGTCGGCCAGAGGTTGGCCTGGGATCGAGGATTTGGTGCCAAGGGCGACGTGGTCCGAGCTCTCGCAGACGAACCATGATGCCGCGTACTGCTCTTCGACCGATGCAGGCAGATGCTCGCCGGCCTCCGTGCGGTGAAGCAGCGGCATCTCCTCCTCGAGCTTCTTCTTCAGGATCTCCAGGGCCGTAGGCGGGACGGCCGTAGACTCGGCGATCGCGTCCTTGTCTGTCATGTCCATGGGCGTGCGCAGTACGAGCTCCCTGACCATGGAGTAGAAGGCGTTCTTGACGTCCATGAAGATGGCCGCGAAGGACAGCATGTTGGCGGTCGCCGCTGACTGCAGCAACCTGGCGACCACCGACGCATGCTGTGTACCTCTGCGCCTTACTCCTCCAAATTGGCGGTCTCCTACTGCCTGTGGTAGGTATTCGGCCACCTTCGCCCTGTAGAAGTGCCTCACTCTTTTGCCCACCATGGCCGTGACCGCAAAGCACCTGTGGTTGCCACACTCCTCGGCCTGCTTCTTTTTGTGGTGGTGTCTGTAGAATCCTCCTTTCCATTGTACTGGCTCCACTCCTGTGCAGGCAAACTTGGCTGCCAGTGGGTGGTATGCTGCCGCCAGTGTCTTCGGCTGTGTCCGAAAGAGCTTCCCCATCAAGCCGTCGACTCCTGGCGCTGAGTCCTTTGTGATCTTCATGGCGCGTTCCATGTCTGCCAACGTGGGGATGCAGCTGGGGTCGAGTACTTCAGGCATCAGGGCTCCCTTCTCGAATTGCGCCTGTGTGAGCCTGTGGAGGTCGACGATCGGCGCGTCGGCTGCGAACTCGACTAGGCTGAAGTGCTGGAGCCACCTGTTCCCCATCTGCGCCTGGGACGCGGCATACGCGCCGTCGAGGAGCTTGACCGACGGGAGGCACTTGCTCATCATGCGCTCCTGAGAGCCGATGCCCATTCCCTTCAGCCTTGCGAACGCTACATCCGTTTGCCTCTTGTCCCATGCGTCCCGTATGTCACCTGCAATGCGGTGGTAATGATCACGGGCGTCTTGGCGGTGCGACGCCAGGATGTCTGCTCCCACCAGCTTCCAGCACCACTGGCTCAGGGCCTCTGTCTTGGTCTGGATGATGGTCGCCATCCAGTAGAGGGACGGCAGCATGGTCTCCCATTCGTCCCCCGCCTCCTCTATAGCCCTGATGAGCGTCTGCGTCGGGCTGATCGCCAGGCGCTCGTGGAACAGGTGTCCGTCGGGCCTCTGTAGCTTAGGCTGCAGGCTGAACGTGCCTCTCTTGTTGGACCTTCGGTCCGGCAACGTGGCGACGCGTGAGGCAGACCTCGGTTCGAGGAGCACCGGGGCTGCCAGTTCTGACCTTGGCAAAGCGTGGCCACTTGAGGCATCCGGCGCACCAGTGGCGACGACTTGGGACGCTCTCGGCTCGAGGAGCACCGAGGCGCCCCGCTCCGACTTCGGCAAAACATGGCTGCCTCCAGCAACTTCACCTCGCCACTGGTCATCACCTGCTCCTGCTGGTGGCCCTGGTTCGAGTCGCCGAGGGCGCCTTGTGCCTTCATGTGGGGCCCGCCTTCCAGGTATATCACGGAGTTCAGCATCCTGGGCGTCCCCTGCTTCAGCTGGGATGTCGAATTCTGGCACCTCGTTGAAGGTCACGTGCTTCGAGGTACTGCCTTGGGGATCCTGGTTCGTTCTTCTTCCTTGTCTCTTTATCCTTGCCGGGTGCTGCTGGCCCATGACCATGGCCGAGAAGTCGTGCACTTGGCGGTAGTCCTGCAGCGCCGCACGGCATGGTTCCACGACCTTGTCGCACGTAACCCTACTTCTTCTCGATGCTTGCCACTGTGTTGTCCTCAGGTTGTGCCACATCCCTTGGCCGCAGCAGTTGGCCCCATGCCGCCAACGTGACTACCAGCATGATGCGGCCCAGGCGATTCCTGGTCCCTCTTGTGGTCCTTAGGAGGAGCGCCCTGACGTGGCAATGGTCCTGCGTGGCTGGCGACTCCCATGTCGGCTTTGGCGCCGTTGGCTCAAGCGGGAAGGCCTCCTCCGCCGCCTTCAACACCTGGCTGTCGAGGTAATCCGCGTGGTCGTTGGGGTGGACGTTCGCTGCCGGGTGCTGCTCCTGCCCCATCAGCTCGTCGAACCTCACCTGGCATGAGAACGTGGTGAGCTTGGTCTTGTCCACCTTGGGGCGCTGCCACCTGGGCGGCCTTTCCCCGTCTTGCCCCTGCGGGAGCTGCACCTCCAGGTCCACCACCGCGTGGTCCTTGTGGGAGACCGCGAGCTCGATGTTGTCGTTGGCCCCTTGATCGCCCACATGCTGTAGCAGCTCCTGCGGTACCGCGATGTAGTCGATGCGCTTGCCAACCTCTGCAGACCTGGCCCTCGACGGAGCCCACGTGGCGTAGACGTCGTTTCTGGACTGGGCCAGCGTGGAGGGCAGGCAGGAGTCGGTGCGCTTGACGTATTTGCGGAGGCAGGCCCCTGGGAGGTTCTCTTTCTGCGCGCCGTACTCTCCGATGCCGACCGTGGGGACCGACCCCACTTGGGCGTTGGCGTCGACCAGGGTGAAGAGCCACTGGCTGGGGTCGGGCCTCTTGTCGACGATCCTTTGGGCGTGCTCCCACCAGTCCCTGATCTCACCTGGGGGCCTGTGGCTGTGTGGGGCATGCCGCATGCCCTACAAGGATGTCACAGTGGAGGAAGGGCGCCCTGATTCACGCGAGCATGCGGGTCGGCCCCTCGTGCACAATCGCCACGCGTTGCTCCGGCAGCGCGGGGCCGTCCTCTCCCAGCTGGCCCACTGTGTTGACCCACAGCGAGACCCCGAAGCGTCCTCCTTCTGCGGCAGCAGTGTGGAGCACCAGGTATTGGCCGACTCTCACTACGGACTCGGTGGGGACCCTGGTCTCGAGCGTGCCGACCATGTGGTAGCCCGCGTCCCCGAACTGCTGCGCTAGTGACTGCATCCTTCCTGGGATGAGGACACCTGCGAAAGCTTTCCCCTTGCTCACCGTGGACTTCCTGGGGTCGAGCGTCAGGACATTTGCTACAGCAAGCCGAAGTTTCCGTGGCTTGCTGGGTTGCCCCTCCCCCCTCCTTTTGCCTCGGCCCTCCCCCAGCGGGGCATTCTCTCCCTGGGACAGGTGCTTCAGGAGGAAACTCTGGAGGCCCTGGGTCGGGGGATCGAGGACAGGGACGGGGCGGCCTGGGAGCGGGCATTGAAGTCTCTCGGCCTGAGGGGCAACACTGAGCCACAGCCAGGGCGCCTGCGGCAGCACCTGCTCCATGCGCTCCCAGAGGTCGAAGTCGTTGGGCCACGCGATGAGGCCGCCCCTGACCAGCGTGGCGACGGCGTCGGCGAGCTCGTTCCACGGGTCCGCCATGTGGCCGCTGACGTGCGACCAGAGGATGTCCTCCGCGCTGTGCCTCAGCACCTTGACGATGCTGTCCAGGAAGCTGGCGTACGGCGTGTAATGCTCCAGCGCGGCTCCTCCCCTCCCGATGTCGACCACGTAGATGTTGTCGGTGTAGAAGCTGACCACTGGCAACTGCGCGTGCCTGCCCATCTCGCACACCTCTACCTTGAGCTGCAAGAGCCAGAGGATCGCGGCAATCATCGCACATATCTCTGCGGCACCTGACGGCTGGCTGAACTGGTCCCCTAGCGTCGGCATCGCATCCCCCATCGTGCCGATGAGCACGAACTCGTCGTCATGTGTGTAGCCCAGCACGACGAAGGCCCAGGCTGGGGGCCCAGGAAGATGACCATGCGTACTGCCGCCTGAGCCATCCGTGTAGATGAGTAGCGTCTCGAATAGTCGCCCTGCAGACGCGAGCACTTAGAAAGTACTCCCTTGGTGGAGCTGTGAAGGTATTGTTCTCCGTGCTCGACGAAACCCTTGTCGATGGAGATCGGCCATGCTGCCCTCAGCACGGCCATGGCTGCTGCTGTGTCTGGCATCGGCGTAGCCACGCCGCTTCCTGGCAGCGCCTCTGTAGGTGAAGACGTGGTGGCGGCACTGTCTACCGGACCACGCCCCCTTGTTGCTTCCGTCGCCGCTGAAGACGGCAGCGGGGGCTGGCCCGGGTAAACAAACTAGCCCAACGGCCGCCCGTTGGCATCCAGCCGCTGCCTCACTCTGACGTCGCTCATGGCGTTCTCGTCTGCGGCGGGTGGCGTCTGGCACTGCTGCAGCCCCTGGAGGGGAGCTCGGGCGGGCGCCACTTCAACCACGACTGGGTCGCCGTTCTCGTCCTTCATGACCTTGACTGCTCCCTCTGCGGCGTCCATGGCTGCACCTCCCGACGTCAGGGCCAGCCTCCTCTGGCCAGGCGGCGGCGGTTCCGCAAACGCCTTGGCCGGGGGCTTGGCAGCCTTGCCTGCGCTCTTCTGACTGGTGTGCGGCCTTCCTCCACCTGGAACGGGGACGTCCTCCGCCCCTGCGGCCTGTGGGGTTTGGCCTTGGAGGGGCTGCCCATTGAGCGCAGCGAGGATCTGCCCCAGCGTGTCCTGCATGGACCACATCTGTGTCTCCAGCTTCGCGACGCGATTCTGCTCCTGGGCCGTGCCTGTGTGTGACCAGGCTGGTCTCACAGGCATCTGCTGCTGCCCCGACGAGCCTCCTCCGTAGACATCGTCGTCCGCGTCCTCAATCTCCTCGTCGCTGTCGTCCGGCACCGCCGCATCCCTGGCGAACTTGTGCGCGGCTGGCTCCGCAGCTGCGGAGGATCCACCCTCTGGAGGGTAGGCGCACCAGTGTTCGAGCTGCGCCATCTGCGCCGTGAACTCCTGCGCATGCTGGTACTCCTTCTGGGCCTTGGCCGTCTCTGCCTTGCACGCCTCTGCCGCCAGCTCCGCGGCGAACTGGGCGTCCTTTGCGGCCGACAGCGCCTTCTTGGCCTTGTTGACGAACTGCTCCTGCTTCTCCATGCGCAAGGTCGGGTCCTTAGCTAGGATGACCTGGCAGTGGAGGGCGGCGTACTCGTTCCCCGCCTGCTTGAGGCGCTGCGGGGAGACCTGCTCGGGCGGCATGCTGCGGATCGCCCTCACCGCCTCGGCCGCCGCCACCATCGCCTTGCGCAAGGACTCCCTGTGGCGCTTGAGTCCTGCTGCGATCGGCGGGGCGGTCAGCCAGCTGGGGTGATGCTGAGCCAGCTTCGGCAGCATGGGCAGGATGCCGATGTTGCCCGAGCCTGCTGGCACTCCTGCGCCCGCACCACCGAGATCCCCTGCCGCGGCTCCTCTCCTTTGACCTCCTCCTCTGTCTGCTGAGGCTGAGCGCTTCCTCCCGGGGGGCTTGGCCTTCTCCTTCTGGCCTCCGCCTCCTCCTCCCTTGGGCGCTCCGCAGCCTCTGCACGTCGTTCTCGAAGCAAAATTGTCCTGGCCGCACTTCACGAATGAGCAGCGCCAGGTTGACGTATGGCCCGTCGATCGCGACGATGCACGATCCCCTGGCGCCATCCTGCCGCTGCTGTGGTGTCTGTCCAGGAGGCCTGCCGCCGCGCCTAGCCGCAGGAGCACGCGTGCGTCGGCACGCTCCTTGCGGCGGCGGCGATGCCAGGCCGGATCCCAATCGGGGCCGCGCGGCGTGGCGGCGCCCGTGGTCGCGCGACCGCGGAGGTGTCGCAGGCCACTGTGGCCTGCACCCTAACACCTCGAGCAGGTCACGGCGACTGAGGGAGAAGGGAGGAGGGAGGAGGGAGGAGGAGGAGGAGGAGGAGGAGGAGGAGGAGGAGGAGGAGGAGGAGGAGGGGAGGAGAGGAGGAGGAGGAGGAGGAGGAGGCGGAGGAGGGAGGAGGGAGGAGGGAGGAGGGAGGAGGGAGGGAGGGAGGGAGGGAGGGGGAGGGAGGGAGGGAGGGAGGGAGGGAGGGAGGGGAGGGAGAAAAAGGGGAGGGGAGGGGAGGGTGAGGGGAGGGAGGGGAGGGGAGGGGAGGGGAGGGGAGGGAGGGAGGGAGGGAGGAGGAGGAGGAGGAGGAGGAGGAGGAGGAGGAGGAGGAGGAGGAGGAGGAGGGGGAGGAGGAGATGCCGGTCGCGGGGGCGCGGAATAATTATTCATCGTTGCGGTTTGGTGCGGTGTCGATAATGTCGTTCCGCTAAGTCCGCCCCAGCGATTTTTTCGTTTCGGTGCTAACGAAATCATAGGAGGGTCGTAATCGCTTCACAAGATTATCATGAAGCGTTTCGCGTTTCATTTCAATCCGTAAGGGCTTCGCCCCCTGCCGCCGGCCCCCTCTCTCGGAGAATGGGCCATGGAAGAGCTAAGTCATGAGGCCTTGGCGCTGTCGTGAAGCAGTATCGAAACTTCATGCGAAGCCGAGTCGCAATCAGCAAAACCAACTGATCACAAGAGGGGTTACCACACCTGGCGATTGGTAAGACGTGTATGGTTTAAGGGCTTGGTTACCACACCTTGCGATGAAAGGGCCGAGGGAGTTCTCGCAGTTTGGGTTACCACGCCTTGCGATGGATGTGCGTGATGGGTTCGAATTTCAGAAATGTGGCAAATCCCCTGTGTTTTTGGACCCTGACCCCGCGGATCTGCGTGAGGGGTGGCACCGAATTTCAGAAATGTGGCAAATCCCCTGTGTTTTTGGACCCTGACCCCGCGGATCTGCGTGAGGGGTGGCACCGAATTTCAGAAATGTGGCAAATCCCATGTGTTTTTGGACCCTGACCCCGCGGATCTGCGTGAGGGGTGGCACCGAATTTCAGAAATGTGGCAAATCCCCTGTGTTTTTGGACCCTGACCCCGCGGATCTGCGTGAGGGGTGGCACCGAATTTCAGAAATGTGGCAAATCCTTTATGTTTTTGGACCCTGACTCCGCGGATCTGCGTGAGGGGTGGCACCGAATTTCAGAAATGTAGCAAATCCCCTGTGTTGTTGGACCCTGACCCCGCGGATCTGCATGAGGGGTGGCACCGAATTTTAGAAATGTAGCAAATCCCCTGTGTTTTTGGACCCCGACCCCGTGGATCTGCGTGAGGGGTGGCACCGAATTTCAGAAATGTGCAAATCCCCTGTGTTTTTGGACCCTGACCCCGCGGATCTGCGTGAGGGGTGGCACCGAATTTCAGAAATGTGGCAAATCCCCTATGTTTTTGAACCCTGACCCCGCGGATCTGCGTGAGGGGTGGCACCGAATTTCAGAAATGTGGCAAATCCCCTGTGTTTTTGGACCCTGACCCCGCGGATCTGCGTGAGGGGTGTCGATTTCGAGCCCCCCCAGCAATTCAGACAACGCGCCCAGGTGAGGCTAAAAATCCTGTTTGGGCCTCCCCCCCCTCGCGCGGTCAATCAACTAGTTACAGTAACCAGCAAGAAGTCAACTAGTTACAGTAACCAGCAAGAAGCAGAACTGTAACACTGGAAACTACAACCTATGACTGGTACAGGAAACTGCGAATCACGTGCCTCGCAGCCTGGTGGCCCCACAAGGGGGCCGGCGGATATCAGGAGTGTTCAAATGACCATTTACAAAAAAAAAATGCAAGATTGGTTCAACAAATATTTGAAAGTCAGCGTCACGAGTGGTATGACTGACCTCCAATAGAGCACTCCCATGGGCGACAAGCGCTTGTTAGAGGTGCAAGTAGGTTTGCGTCGTGTCGGCCGTCGGCAACCCCGCCGCCGGCCTTCACCGTTGAACGCCGCCGGCTGTCGATGTTGAACGATCTGGCTTTCCGGAAACGGCAGATTGTTGAAGGTGGAGCGATCCCCGTGGTGTCAGGAACCAACGCCGCGGTCGGCACGACACGAGCTTGCCGTACCCATACCGCCAGTTACCATTGCCTCGTTTTCGACGTTGGGGCCTCCTGGGAGGCCCTCGTCCCCACGGCCAGAGTCGCTTCGAGATCCTGGCCAGTGCGAGTCTAGGGAGCAGCGGTCTCGGTGCTGGAGGAGGAGGAGGAGGAGGAGGAGGAGGAGGAGAAGGAGGAGGAGGAGGAGGACGAGGACGAGGACGAGGACGTGGACGTGGAGGAGGAGGAGGAGGAGGAGGAGGAGGAGGAGGAGGACCCCAGGTCGCGTGCCACCGATCCGCCGACCTGCCCTCGGCCCTGGCGCTGCTCCGCGGCGGGCAGTTCCTGCCGGAGGCCCTGGCGGCGGCCGCGAGCCTCGCCGCGGGCGCGGAAGCGGCCACTCGGCGGCACGCGGCGGCGGCTTCGTGGCGCACGCGGCTGCGGGCTGCCGCGTAGGGCGCTGCCACGGCGGGCGAAGCTGATTCGGGGAAGCGCAAGACTCGGGTGGGCCAGAACTCGGGTCTGCCGACGTTTCTCGACGAGCGCGCCCTGGATTTGGACCGTCCAGTTTTCGTCAACGTTTGCAGCGGGAGATCGCGTCGAATTTCAGATTGGGCCTCGTCATTTTTCGGCCACGCGCAGGGGGGGGTGGGGGGAGGGGGGAGGGCTTGTAAGAAGCAGCCCCGCTTCTTAGAAGGCGCGGGCCTTCTCTTTAGACGTAAGGCCCAGCCCCTTTTCAGAAGCAGCCTACCCCCTTGTGCGCGCCGCCAAATCTTCAGGATGGCCCCGTCGGGCCAACCCGAGCCCCCCGCACCCGAGCCCCACGCCTCCCCGGACGAATCGTGAGGGCATCCTGTCTTCGGCACAATCGGCCGTGGGCGCCCGTCGCGGCGGAAAGAAAACGGCATGATAGCCGGATGTTTCTCGTTTTTGTATGTTGCAAAACCTTTAGTTGCTCTACCATGTGTTTCAAGATGCTTTTAATATTCCACCTTCAAACAAGATTGAAATTCAACATCCCGCGCTTCATGGAACCTGCGTTGTGTGTGTGTGTGTGTCGTCCCGCCTTCGACCGGGTCCCCCGGCCACGGGGCGGTCCACTGCCTCAAAACTCCCGTTCCCCCCGCCGAAGCCACGGGGCCCGGGGGCGGCGAAAGAGGCGAGGCGCCGGCGTGCGTCCCGACGGGGGGAGGGCACCTGCGGGGGCGCGGCGTGCGGGCCGGGGCCTGGTCGGAGCTGGAGGTCGGTGCTGTGGCAGAGCACAGATTTCTCTTCCACCGGACATCCCCGTGCTGCTGGTTCGTCGCACTTCGTAGCCACTGCTTGCGACCTCGAACTGGGTGCTCCTCCTGGGCGCTTCTTCTCCGGTCGCTTCTTCTGGGGTTCTCTCCTCCTCCTGGGCGCTTCTTCTCCTCCTGGGTTCTTCTTCCTCTTCTCCTCCTGGGCGCTTCTTCTCCTCCTGGGGTTCTCGATCCTCCAGGGCCCGTCTTCTCCGCTCTCGCTGTGAGTTCTGACCTGCCTGATGCTGCAGGCGCAGGGCGCTGAAGCAAGGGCCGCTCGGGGCCCGGGAGGGGGGCGCGGGGGGGCTTCTCGGGCCGTGGCTCGCCGTGGCCAGGGAGGCCCCCGTCGTTCCTTGTCTTGGCGCTCCTCCTGGCAGTGCCAGGATCAGGAGGAAGAGAAACACGCAGACACAATTAATCCTCGATTCCACAGAAAATATGGGAAAATATGGGAAGTGGGGGGAAGACAGAAACCAAGAAAATATGTGAAAAGATTGGGAATATGTTTATTTGTGTGTATTTATTTGTGTGTCCTGGGGCCCCTTCACAGGAAACGCTCCTCAGTGAGCGGTCCTTCGTTCCTTCCTTCGTTCCCTCTTGTAGCGATCCTTGCTTGGTGGTTTGGCGGGGGCGTTCCTCCTGGCGGTGCCAAGAAGCGCTCCTTGGTTGGCGGTCCGTCGTGCCCTCCGTCGTTCCTTTTTTTGCAGCGTTCCTTGTCTGGCGATTTGGCAAGGCTGGCTCAGGCGCAGCGCTCCTTCTGGAAGCCGCCAGGTCGCCGATCCCGGTCTGGCTCCGAACTGTCCCCCCCCCCCCTGCACCTCTCGGGGGCCCCCAAACAGGGTGGAGACCACACCGTGTGGTGAGTTGGTGGGGATTCGGGGTCACCGCACGGTTTGGAGACTCGGGCCATTCTCCGAGGACGTCTCGGGCGACTGGGGCATCCGAGGTCCCAGGACCCGTGCGGTGAGGTCATGGGGGCTTTCGAGGTCGCCGCACGTTCTGTCACCGCACCGCTGCAGGAGGAGGAGGAGGAGGAAGAGGAGGAGGGGGAGGAGGAGGAAGGAGGGGGAGGCATGAGGAGTAGGAGGAAGAGGAGGAGAGGAGGAGAAGGACAGGGAGGAAGGAGAAGGACGGGGCAGGAGGAGGAGGAGGAGGAGGGGAGGAGGAGGGGAGGAGGAGGAGAGGAGGGGGAGGGCCAAGACCTCCCGCTGGGCTCACGTGAGTACGTCCAGCGCGCGACCTTGCGAGGACCTCGCGCGTGCCCTCGGGCCCGCGAGGGCCTTCCGAGGCGGCCCCTCAGAGGCCGCCGCGGCGGCCTCCGAGGGGCCGCAGCGTGGCCTCGAGGGGTGCCGCCGCGGCGCACCGAGGGGCCCAGGAGGCTTCCACGACGGCCCCGAAGCGCTCCTTGGGGGCCACATGCGAACCCTACCCCTACCCCGCACGATTTCTGAGGGAGAGGGTGGGGCTCACTTCGTGCGGGAGCTCCCGAGCGAAGTGAACCCCACCCTCCCCCTCAGAAATCGTGGGGGGTAGGGGTAGGGTTCGCCAAGTGGCCCCCTAGCTCCGGGAGGACCCTCGAGGAGGCCCCGATGTCAGGCGATGGCGAGGCGTCCCTGGCTTGCCTCGAGGCCTACCAGTTCATGATGTTCCAAGAACGGCTTGCGGTCTGCACGAGGTGTTCGGAGCAGTTCTGGCCGGCCGGGACCGTCTTGTTCAAGTGCGCCGGCTCTACGTTCTAAGAACATGGTTTTTGTTGCGAGAACGTTCGTCTGTTCTAAGGACGTCTCGTGCTAGGCCTGTAGGACTGCCGGGACGGTCGGTCCCTGCTCAACAGTGAACAGAGCTCACTTGTTTCCCAACGATGTTTGGCGGGGAGGAGGGTCAGGGGCAACGATGGGGGGGGCCAGGATAGGCATACGTAGGGATGCATCAACCCCCGATCGCCCATTGGTCGCCACAAGGGGCCCGATTGCCCCACCCTGCCCAGGAGCGTGCGGGTTCACTGTCGGGGGCCTATCGCCGATCTATTGGCGACCCATCGCCGATCCTAGGTCGATGTCCTCCCCCCCTATGCTCCTCCTCCTCCTCCTCCTCCTCCTCCTCCTCCTCCTCCTCCTCCTCCTCCTCCTCCTCCTCCTCCTCCTCCTCCTCCTCATACTCCTCCTCCTCCTCCTCCTCCGCCTCTTCCTCTTTCTCCTTATCCTCCTCCGCCTCCTCCTCCTCCTCCTCCTTCCCTCATCCTCCTCCTCCTCCTCCTCCTCATCACCTCTTCCTCCTCCCCCTCCCCAGAGTCGTGCGTCGAACGAGGGGGGGCCGGTGTGATGCAGAGTTGAGCTTGGGCGCTGCGTGGGGGGGGGGGGCCGACGCACATCGGACGTGCATCCGACGTAAATCTGACGCAATCCGGCGTGAACTCGACGTAACTCTGACGTTGATCCGACTTAAATTGCATGTTAAGTTGCCGCGCGGGGTTTCCAGGATGCTCCCCGTAATGTTACCGCATCAGCAGCAGCAGGCAGCAGAGCACAACGTACGTCGTTCGAGTACTTCGGAAGGGTCCAGCGCCTCTTGCCGCCTCTTGAGTTAGAACGGCCACGGACCCCCTTTCTCCTCCTTGAATTTCTGCACGCCATTTCGCCGACCCCCAGCAGAGGAGATGTGCTCTTTTCGATTTCGCGTGTGTTGTTGCCACTTCTCCTCGTGCTGCCTGCATGTAGTTGTTGCTGATTCGTCGTCTTCTTCCTCCACGTCTATTGCGGGGCTCCTTGGGGGCAGTTTGGAGGCCTATGGATGCGGCGGCCGCTTGGAGCTTTTTCGAAGCTTCCGGGTGCTGTTTGGGGCCCACTGGGGGCCTATTGGGGGCCTCTTTAAAGGCAATTCGGGGGGCATGTTGGGAAGCTTGGGGGCCACCTTGCGGGGGAGGACTCCCATGGTCCCTGCGGCTTCCCCCTCTTGGGCCAGTGGAGGGCCTCTCAGGCAGCGTTGGACGTGCAGACGTCCGAGGTGGCGAGAACGACAAGTCGTTCCAAAGCCTATGGGACATCAATGATGTTTGCTTACAAGTTTGAAACATATCCTTATCCCTGTGGTTGGCATCACCTAGCCCCCTTAAGGATTCCCTCTGTTTCTGAGGACACATCCCTAAGATTGTCCTCGCTTTTTGCTCGCCCATCTTAGGGATAGGGATAAGTTCGAGGGGCGTCGTAGGGGCGCCTTGGGCCATCCTGGGAACAACGTTTTTGAGGCCTCCCGCCGCGAGGGAGCCGTCCCCCTACAGGGTGATTTTCGACGAAAGCTAAAAATACCCAACAAAAAAAAACAAGTGGCACGCGTGCCCTGGCTCTTGCACAAAGGAGCTGCGAAGGACAGGAGGCCCTCGCCTCCTTCCTCCAGGAGGGGTTTAGGAGGATCCAGGAAGAAAGCGGAAGAGGAGGACGACGACGACGACGATTTCTGGGGCCTGGCCTGGTCTTGTTTCTAGGCCTCGGCCAAGAGTGCCTCAGTGGTTCCCCAAGAGCCGGGGGGCTACCCTGGGAAGCGCGGACAGGGGGGGGGGCGAGGGGGGCGGGGGGGGGGCGAGGGGGGCGAACGACGCGACGAACGACGAAAATAAAGGGTTCCGTGGCCCAGGGGGGCTACCCTGGGAAGCGTGGACAGGGGGGGAGCGAGGG
>CAUYUJ010022269.1:32085-84585 GCA_963575745.1 Prorocentrum cordatum
GGGGGGGGGGGCGACGACGCCGAAATAAAGCTGGTCGGGGGCGGAGGGGGCGGTGCGAGCCGAAGCGCATGGGCAGCTGGGAGAGGGGGGGGGGGGGGCAGACGACGCCGAATAACGTGGTCGGGGCGAAGGGGCTGTGCGGTCGCCGATGGGCATGGGCAGCTGGGGAGGGGGGGGGGGGCGACGACGCCGAAATAAAGTGGTCGGGGCGGACCAGCAGCGGCACCAGCACCAGCACCAGCACCAGCACCAGCACCAGCAGTACCAGCAGCGGCACCAGCACCAGCACCAGCACCAGCACCAGCACTGGGCAGCTGGGGAGGGGGGGCGACGACGCCGAAATTAAGTGGTCGGAGCTCTAGACACCCTGTGCAAGAGAATAAATAATAATCCAAAAATAGCCTAGGAACCATGTTTGAAGTATTTTTTGACCTTTTGGTGGTATTGTTGGGTATTTTTAATTTTTTGTCGAAAATCACCCTGTCGGGGGACAGGCCCGACATAAGGGTAGCATCTTGGGCGCCTCGGTGGCCACGAAGGGTAGATTTTGAGCATTCGAGGGCCCCATATGACAGGGCTCGTTTCGATTCCCCCGACTCGATTCGATTCGACCTCGATGGTTTCCGATTCCGCTTCGATTCGAGTTGCGGATTCCGACTTGGGCTCCGATTTCTGACTGGACGCATACCAGCCTGCCGACTTCCGCCGATTCGACGTTTCCCGACTCGGCTGCCGATTTCCGCGGGTCAGTGTTCTTTTGATAGCCGATGCGACTTGTCGATTCGATTCTGGGCTCCCCTGCCATGAGGTGCGTGAGGGAGCTCGTACGGGGACCCCCCTTCTCGAATGGGAGTCTGGATCCCACAGGGGAGGGGGAAGGGGGGGGTGGAGGGGACGGCCAATCAGGGGCGGCCTGACCGACCACCAGCAAACCATCCCCTTCCGTGACATTCCCCTCGCCTCGCTCCACGACTCATGTATGCGGCCAGAGGGGAGCTTGACAGGCGAGGATGACGTCACGGAAGGGGATGGTTTGCTAGGGTTCAGTCGGGCGTGTACCTCCACAGGAGGGATATTCGAAAATAGTTTTCAAAATAGTTTGGGGACGGTGTTTTGACCATGTGATAGTTTTGAACACGTTTGGACTATTTTCTATTTTTCGTCCAAAATCCGCCTGTAGGGAGACATGCCCGACCTAATGCTAGGGCTCGGTTAGGCCGCGTCCGAGGAGCCAATCGCCTCACACGCCCGCCCACCCCCAGCAGGCGAGGGGGCCGGCGGACTCCTCCACCTCCTCCTGCCCCTAGCACTCCTTTCCCACTTCCCTGCGCCCTCCCTCTCCCATGCTCGTCCTCCCCTCTCCCCCCCCCTCACCGCCTCCCGCCTCGGGTCCTGAGCTCAGATGTCGCATGCAAACTTCTATGGATATAAAGAAACTCTTACCGCTCCGAAGATGTGCTCCAACTCAAGCGGTGGCGAAGCGTCTCGAGACTCACCGTCGTCGCCGTCGTCTCCCCCCCCTCGGTCCCGTCGCCGTCGTCCCCCTCCGCCCCCTCCCCCTCCGGACTCGCCGTCGTGGCCGCCGCCGCCGCCGTCCTCGCCCTCGCCCTCGTCCTCCCCCGCCCGCGCCCTCGCGCCGCGGCCTCCCCGGGCCGCGGGCGGGCCCCCCCGAGATGCTGGTTCCCACCCTGCCTCTCAAATTGCTCCTTTTCCTCCTCCTCCTCCTCCTCCTCCTCCTCCTCCTCCTCCTCCTCTCCTCCTCCCTCCTCCTCCTCCTCCTCCTCCTCTGCCGCCCCCCCCCCCCCTACTTCTCTCTCTCTCTCTTCTCTCTCTCTCTCATTCGCTCTCTCTCTCTCTCTCTCTCTCTCTCTGCTCCAGCGGTTCCTGTTCTGTCCATTTGAGCAGGATTCGCTGTCGGTGTCGCCAGGGACGCTGACCTCCTCCTCCTCCTCCTCCTCCTCCTCCTCCTCCTCCTCCTCCTCCTCCTTCTCCTCCTCCTCCTCTTCCTGCTTCTCTCCCCACCCGAGCCGGGCAGCCCCCCGGGCGCTCGCTCTTGCGCCGAGGTGCGCAGGCGCTACTTGCAGCAGAAGGAGGCGCGCAGAGCCGCGGGCCGCCCCATCCTGTCGGAGATGGATAGACCTCCTACCCTGACACGTCGATTAAGGAATTGGCCGTTTTCGGTTCGCGAGAGGGCGTCGCGGCCGTCATTTTTGCCGGTCCAGGTCCGTCGGTTTCGGTCCCAGGCCGTTTTCACTAAGGGGAGGTTTACTAAAGGGAGGTTTATCCACCGCCGACCCCTCCTGCCTCCTTCAAGCAGTGGCGAAGCGTCCTGGCGTGCCTATGGTCCTACCAAGCAATGTGACGAGAACCTCTTGTGCTTCCCACGGCATGTTCTTAGAACAGTTCTGGTTTGGACTGTCTTGTTTTATCGCATCGGGTTTATGTTATACGAACATTGTTTTTGTTCCTAGGACATTTTCAGATTCTAAGAACATTTCGTGGTAGGACTATAGGAATGCCGGGACGGTCGGTCCCTGCTCAACTCCCGCCTCCTTCTTTTTCTCTTTCTCTTCCCCGAGGACACGGGGGCCCCGAGCCCGAGTGATGCAAGGAAGACGTAGCCTAGCTCAGGTCCCCGCCGTTGTATCAGAGCCCGCCTCCTCCCGTCCACCCTTCCTTTCTCTCTCTCTCTCTCTCTCTCTCTTTTTCTCTCTCTCTCTCTCTCTCTCTCTCCCTCTGCACACCTGTTCTGCACACCCGCCGGCCACATGGCCCCCAGTCGAGCAGCGCCCGAACGGAGCGCGACGCAGCGCTTGCCGCTGGGCGCAGCTCTGAGGGCCCTCCAGAGCCTGGCCACCTGGCCACCTGGCCAGAGCTCAGTCGGGCGTGTCCCTCCCAAGGAGGAATACTCAAAAATAGTCGGAAACAAAATGGTCTGTAGGCGACCTTTTTGCTGTGTTTACTCTTCTATGGTGTTTGTTTGACTATGCTTTGTTTCCCCTTCCAAGATCCGCCTGTAGGAGGACATGCCCGAACCAAGTCAAGGGAGGAAAAAACACCCAGACCGGACAATTGGCGTTTACTAAACGGCCCTAGGCGTTTACTAAACAGCCCTGCCCTGTTTGATTCCTTCTTTGGGCGCGTTTGCTAAACTCGGGGGCGGAAAAGAGGGGGGTGATGACTATGGGGGGTGGATGTCATGGCGCGGGCCATGATTTTTCCTCGGATTTCATGGCAACTCTTCTTGTTTCCTTACGTCCCTGGACCCCCGCTGGGCCGCGCACATGCCGCCGGTCATGATTTGCACCATCCCTTCTTGGACACCCCCCTCTTGGCCGCTCCCGATAAACGGCTTCGCGTGTCGGGGCGGTTATTGACGGGGTGGATTCTGCCCTCTACGAACGCCAAAGGCACGCCGCGCCAGCCGGGCCGCGCCGCGCCGGGCCGTGCCGGGCCGTAGGATTGTGCACAGCTTGGGCGTGGTGGCCGCCTTTGCTGCGCGAGGGCCGGCCAGGGTCGTCTGCAGGCTTCCTCCTCCCTCCTCCTCCTCCCTCCTCCTCCTCCTCCTCCTCCCTCCTCCTCCTCCCCCTCCCTCCTCCTCCCTCCTCCCTCCTCCCTCCTCCTCCTCCTCCTTCCTCCTCCTCCTCCCCCTCCTCCTCCTCCTCCTCCTCCCTCCTCCCTCTCCTGCGCGAGGGCCGGCCGGGGTCCCCGTGGAGGCCTCTCGGGGGGCGCGGGCCCTCGCGCGGGCGCTCGCCTCTGTGCGCCGCGGCCACGGGCCACGCCCAGGACTCTCTGTTTTGAAGTCGGGCATGTCCCTCTAAAGACCCAGACCTCCGACGTCGCGAGAAACTCACGACGAAGGTTCTTGACAATTTTCGGCCTCTCGAGTCCCTCGCCGGGCCTCGGGAGCGTCAAAAAACGACGCGGGATGAAAAACGGGCCCCAGGGAAGGTCTCCAGACTTCGGGGGGCCAACGTCGTGAGTTTCTCACGACGTCGGAGGTCTGGGGAAGGAATATTCCTAAATAGTCAAAAAAAGTCTGGGGACGACGTTTCGACTATTCTTGACAATCCTGGGTGCTTGTTGACTATAATTCTTGCCCGGTGCGCGGCGATCGCTGCAAGGGCTCGCGCCTGCCACTACGAGGGCGCCCAGCAGGGTGGCTTGCGAGTGCGGAGTCGGGCGCGCCAGCTCCGGCATCGCATGCGGCGCACTCTTCGCGAGCTGCTGCCGGTCCACATCGAGCGGTGGTTGGAGTCGAATACGCTCTTCGTGCTTGAGGCCGCAGAGGGACGCGTCCACGACCTCGAGCGGGTGCAGGACCTCCCCTGCACGCGGACAGCGACGCAGGAGGCCCGGCAACAGATGAAGGCCACCTGGCAGGCCGCGCGCCACCGGGCCCTCCTGTTGAGCCGCCCGCGAGCCCCAGCGGCCATGCCGCCTGGATCATTGGGTCATTGACGTTGCGGGTGCAGCGACTTCGGTCGCACATGGAGGCGCTGAGTACGCTCGTGCCGCCGTGCGTCATGGCCGCGGCCCTGCGCACCGCCTTCACCTGTCGGGTCACCACGCGGCGCTCCCAGCAGAGTGGACGCCGCGCCTTCGGCTGCGCCCGGGGCGTGGACAGCATCAAGCATTACGTTTAAGTCGGGCCTGCCCCTCTACAGGGGGGGTATTCAAAAAATGGTCCAAAAACAGTCTGTGGACTACTTTTCGAGTATTTTTGGACACCTTTGGAGCATCTTTGGTGCATGTTTTACTTCTCGTCGAAAGTCCCCCCTGCAGGGGGACAGGCCCGACCTCACATGGCGCACCCTGCAGCCAGGTGCCACCCGGGGCGTGCGCAGCGCCGCCGCCCGCCGCGGTCGGCGGCCTCCCGGCGCCCGCCGAGCTCCCTGGGCCCCCCGCTGAGTTCCGCGGACGCGCAAGGGCGGCGCGCGCGCGCCGAGAGAGCTCGGCGCTCCGCGGGCCGCGCGCCGCGGCGCGCCGTGCCGCGCGCACTCGGCGATGCGCCACCGCGCGGTCGAAGCAGCGGTTGAGTCGGGCCTGTCCCTCTACAGGGGGAAGATCCCCAAAAAAGGTCAAGAAATAGTCCAGGGATGATTTGTTGACTCTGTTTGCCCAGTCGGGGGGTACTCTTGAGCATGTCTTATTTTTCGCCCAAAAGCCCCCTGTAGGGGCGCACGCCCGACTTGGACGCTTGGGCCGCTTTCGAAGCGGCGGTTCGCGACGCCTGTTCGGCGGAGCCGGTGGGCAGCTTGCTCGCTTGGTCTCGCGCCCGGCTGCGCACGCCGACGCCCGCGCAGGAGCGGAGCGCCTTCAGAAGGGCGTCTGGTGAGGAGCAGCGCTCGGCGAAAGCGTTCCTGCCCCCCCCGCGCCACCGTCTCCTTCCTCCCTCCCTCGCCTCCTTCCTCCGTCAATGGGTGCGCGAAATCGGTCGCGCAGCTCGTCGGGTGGAGCGCGCCGGCATGTCCGCGCAGCCCGCGCGCCCTGTCCTGCGAGCGTGGCCGAAACTCTTTGCCCTATGTTCGCAACATGTTTCTGACCCGGCCGCGTGGCCGGTCGCCCACACTGTCGGAGTCAAAGTTGCGGGGCCCAACTCAGGGCGGAAAATCGTGCAGTTCGGCCCCGGGCCGACGCCGGCGCCTCTCCCTCTTTCAGGAGGGAAAGAAACACACAGACACAAGTAATCGTCGATCCCCCAGAAAATATTGGAAAATATGGGAAGTGGGGGGGGAAGACAAAAAAATTGGAAAAGATGGGGAATCCTTTTATTTGTGTGTATTTATTTGTGTGTCCCAGGGCCCCTTCACTCTTCCCCCTCCCCCCTCCTCTTTCCTCTCTCCCCCGCCCCCTTCCTCGCTCAGTGTCTGCGCGAGTGGTGTCGCGCAGCCCGCGCGCCCCGTCCTGAGAGCGCAGCCGAAGTCCATGCTCCGATGTCGCAGTATTCTCTTGTCCCGGCCGCGTGGCCGATGGCGCTCAGTCGGAGTCAAAATTGTGTAGCCCAGTTTGGGCAGGAAGTTCGTACAATTCAGCGCCGGGTCTTCGCCGTTCCCTCTCCCTCTCCCCTCTCCTCCTCCTCCTCCTCGTCCTCCTCCTCCTCTTTCTCCTCCCTCTTTAGCGTCGCGGCCGCGGCATTGGACAATTATGTTTTGGGGCCGGTATTTAGCCATCCCGCTGCGGCCAAGGCGCGCCGAGTCCGTGACATGTCGGTTCCGCTGTGCAGAGGGCCGGCCTGAGCATTGATCATTCGAAGGTGGAGGCAGCGTCGCGAGCTGCATTCGGAATCCGCCGAGTCCGCCGAGAACGGCTCGCACTCCTCTCCCCTCTCGTCCTTTTCCTCCCGGAAGCGGAAAGCCGGCTAGCCTTGTTGGGGTTGGCCTGCCTTCTCTCTCCTCTGCTTGTCTCGCCCTCGCTCCCCCCCGGAATTCAGCCACTCGGAGCCAGAGATCTGGACCGCGGAGGTCTGGCAGTCGGCGCTGCGTGCAGTGGGAGCTCGAGGCTCGTCTGGCCCCTCGCCCTGTGTCTTGTCCTTCTCCCGACTGTACCGTTGAGGCGCAGGCGGGCTGGGACCAGTTGAGCACTTTGAGGCTTCGAGGCCGTTGAGACCCCTCCTGCCCTGGAGCGCCCCGTAGATGCGCGCAGTCTTCCTTTTTTGCGCCGCCTCCTCCTCCTCCTCCTCCTCCTCCTCCTCCTCCTCCTCCTCGCTCTCGGTAGTTAGCTTGACGCGGTAACTTGGTTTATTTCAGTTCATTTTTTGTTGATCGAAATTTCCTAGTATATGTTCCGTTGCCGTTTGGCTTGGCGTCGTGGTTGGGGCCACCTCGCAGGCTCGACCCTTTGGTTTCAATTTCATTTCAGGGTCGACGATGCTCCCGCCGAAGGCGATGGCATAGCTTACATCGAGTTCCAAGCGCAATCTCACTGCCCTCCTGCCCCTTCCTCCTCTTCCTCCTGCTGCCACTTGCGGGCCTGAGTCGATGACTTTTGAAGTGCAGCCTAATTCTTGATATGACGCAGCTCGCCACTGTGGGATGCATTCTGTCACGGAGTGTCCAACCGAATTGGCCGCGGTTTGCCCCTCCTCTTCTCCCTCCTCCTTCTCCTCCCGCTCCTCTCTCCTCGATGGCGTGGTTGTGGATTCGCCGGGTTGGCCGCTAGGGCCATTCTGCTCAGGCCATGTCAATATTTCTTCGGAGTTGCCGCACTTCTGCTACAGACTGCAAGTGGTGTATGTGGGTGCTGCGCGAAAAAAACAACAAACCAAACAACAAAACAAACAGCAAAACAAACAACAACAACAACAACAACAACAACAACAACAACAACAACAACAACAACAACAACCACAACAACCACAACAACAACCACAACCACAACCACAACCACAACAACAACAACAACACCAACAGCAGCAACAACAACAGCAGCAGCAACAACAACAATAACAATAACAATAACAAGAACAACAACAACAACAACAACAACAACAACAACGGCAGCAACAACCACCATAACCACAACCACAACCACAACAACCACCACCACCACCACCACAACAACAACACAAACAAACAAAAAACTTGCGCCGTGGCCACGCCCAGGACGCTCTGCTCCTGGAGCATGTGGGGGCCCACTGGCCAGGCAGCTGCTGCCCTGCTCGGCCTCTGGACGGCCTCGCACAGCCCCTTGGCAAGCAGGCTCCGGCGCCGCACAGTGGGCGGGCCAAGGGGAGCGCGACACGCGGCACGTGGTCCAGCAGGAGGCTGCTTCCTGCTGGCGGTCCTGGCAGGGGCACGCGGAAGAGGGGAGGCAAGAAGCCAAGAGGGGCCTCCTCCTCCTCCTCCTCCTCCTCCTCCTCCTCGTCCTGCTCCTGGTCCTGGTCCTGCTGCCCCTCCTCCTCCTCCTCCTCCTTCTCCTCCTCCTCCTCATTCTCATTCTCCTCATTCTCCTCCTCATCCTCCTCCTCCTCATCCTCCTCCTCCCGTTCCTCGCTCCCCCCGTTTTCCTTTCCGATGCGGGTTTAGTTTGGTTGGCTGGCATGGGCCAGAGAGGCAAGGGGTGGAGCGCGGAGAGGTGTGTGTGGGGGGGGGGGGGAGTGGAGGGCGAGGGGGAGCGAGACGTGTGTGACAGGATGGGGAGGTGACGGGATGGGGGAAGAGTGTCAGGCGATCGCAAACATGGATCAAGGGGGCGTGGATTAGCGACGGGTCCCGTTTCCATGGGAAGTCGCGGATTTCCGCCGCCGAAAGAGGCGGCACCGGCCGCATTTTGGGGAGGGCACCTCCCCCGATCCATGAATTTGGCGACCGCGCGCCAAATCCATGGATCGCTAATCCATGTTTGCGCGCCCCCGAGAGTGGATGGAGAGGAGCGGACGGGACGATGCGGGGAGAGGAGACGGTACGTGCATGAGTAAGAGAGGAGACCCATACAGTCGCACCGAGGCATAAGATCGAGATCGGTCCGGGGATGGTGCCCTGGTTTTCTTCGTGCTGGTTGGATGGTATGGTGCATCTTGGGGGAGGGCACCCTCGAGTTGTCTTATGGCTTGGGGTGTTTTGGCCGATGGAGGGTCTCATGTTCTTGAAGGATATTATGATGTCCGAGGTCCGACTGTAGGAAAGGAGACCCATACCTCCGACGTCGTGGTTATCTAGTGGCCTTCGGTCCATCTCGCCACTGTGTCTGGCTCGCGGCCAGGAGGCGTTTCGGATGCCTCTCTGGGGCCTCTTGGGAGCTCTCTCGGGGCGACCTGAGGCCTTCCTGGAGGCCTCTCCTCTTGAGGACGCCTGGGGGGCTTCTTACGTGCTCCTTGGAGGCCTGCTGGCTGCATCGGGGCCCACTGGGGTGGAGGGCTCAAACTGGCAATTTGAATTTTCCTCCTGGCCCCCTCTTTGGGACCCCTTGGGTCCCTCTTGGGCAAGCCCGTAATGGCCTCGGGGGCCACATTGGGCGAGTCTTGGTGGCCTCTTCTTCCGTCGTAGACGCCTTTAAGCTGGACCATGCGAGCACGCGAACATCATGCACGCACCTCAGTTGTTCAATGACTTCGAGCTCTTGGGCACACCTCCATGGCCTCCACGACGGATCTAGAGGCCCTCAAGGAAGCCCCAGGACGGGTCAAGCTGGGGCATCTCAGTACTCGCGGGAAGCGTGGACCCCCAACCACGCTCCCACGGCCTCGTGCAAGGCCACGACCCAGTGCCCACGACCATGAGTTGGGCCCCCGAGCCCTCGACCCCCATCCCCGGGACTGGTTTTTCGTTCGCCGCGGGCTCTTCTGGATCGGGAGCGGCCAAGAGGGGGGTGAGGACCAGGGGGGTGTGCGTATCATGATTCACTTCACAATTACTTTCAAAACTAAACAACCAGAGCGTTTGTTTGCAGCCGCTGTGTAAGATAGTTGTGCCCGCGCAGTCGGCAGGCGCATTTCACCAGTGGCGCAATGCGAATTTACCGCGTTGCAACTGTTCGTTGTTCTTGCGTTCCGTTGCACCGTGGCTCCGAGCGTCCCGTGGCTCGTTGGTCCATGGTCCCGTGGCGGCCCGCGATTTCTCGGCATTGTGGCCCGTGACCTCGATGGCCGCGTGTCCCCGCGATGCCGCGGCTCTCAGCGCCGCGGCGCATTTGCGACGTGGCCGATCGCGAAAACTTTGCGGTGCCAAATGGTGGCGCTCAATCCGCCCGTTGGCCTCGAGTTCCGAGAGAACACATGGCGTTGGCCATGACATCCCCATAGAGACCATGGTACGGACACGAGCTTGCCGGGAACACATGGCCACGGCCATGAGTTCCGAGAGAACGCATCGCACTGGCCATGAAATCCCCAGAAACCAATTGGCACGGACACGAGTTTGCCGGAAACACATGGCAACGACCATGGGTTCCGAGAGAACACATGGCATTGGCCATGACATTCCCAGAAACCACATGGCACGGACACGAGTTTGCCGGGAACACCTGGCGTTGGCCAGCAGTTCTGCGAGTCCCTCTTGCTCCCCAGAGTCACAATCAAAAACAATGTCAAAATCCCTATGGGATTCGCGCGGGCATGAGTTCTGCGAAAACACATGGCCAGGTCGCGCGGTTCACCGACGCACATGCGCATTTTTCAGATTCCCCCCTTCCCCGCACCCATCCCGCCTTCCCCTCCTGCCTCCCCTCCCCTCCTGTCGCTCCACCCCCCTCCCGGGCTGCCTCCTCGTTCCCGTGGCCCCCGGGGCGCTTCGTGGCCCATGGCGTGCGGCCCGTTGCTCATGGCCCGTGGACTGTTGCCTGTGGCCCGTGCCCAGTGGCCGTGGCCCTTGGCCCGTGCCGTGTCGCCAGTGCCTGGGCCGTTGAGTCCAGTCGGTGCCCAGCGGCAGGTAGTTGGCAACGCGCGTCGTCATGGCTGCGAAATGCTTGGAATCTGAGGGCCCCAGGGGGTGCGAAGACACGATTAGGTCGGCTGGATGGCGCGTCCAATAACGCCTCGTTGATCGACCTATGCGCGCGCGTTTTGAAGTTAGTTCGTAGCGACTAGCCTCTGGTTGTGTTGCGATTGGCGAGCGTTCGCGTTGCTTGCGGCTGGGCCGCAATCTGGCTGGCTGGCGTTGGTTCTGAACCGAGGATTCTGGCGGTCAGCGGGCTTCTGTGATATCATATCCGATGGCCTTCGCGCGTGCGCAGCCCCGCGAGCTGTGCGCCGCACTTGCCTCGAGCCATAAAGACCTCACCCCCCCCTCGTCGCCACCCCCCACGGCCTCGGGCAGGGCCACGACCCCGCGCCCACGGCCATGAGCTTTGGGCCCCCGAGCCCTCGGCCCCCCATCCAACGGGACTGCTTCTTCGTTCGCCATAAAGACTTCCCCCCCTCGTCGCCACCCCCCACGGCCTCGGGCAGGGCCACGACCCCGCGCCCACGGCCACGAGCTTGGGGCCCCCGAGCCCTCGAGCCCCCCATCCCAGGGGGAGACTGCTTCTTCGTTCGCCGCGGGCCGCTCTGGGCGGCCCGTGGGGGGCCCGACCCTTCGGCGCAGAAGTGTCAGGAGGGGAACAAAAAAAAACACAGACACAATGAATCGTCGATTCCCCCAGAGAAAATATGGAAACATATGGGAAGTGGGGGGGGAAGACAGAAACCCAGAAAAGATGGGAAAATATAGGGGAAGTCTTTTATCTGTGTCTATTTATTTGCGTGTCCCAGGGCCCCTTCAAAGTGGCAAAGTGGACGCCCGTCGCGACCTGTCCGCCACGCCCCCCGGCGGGCGTGCCTGCGGCGCCTCTCGAGATCTGGCGTCTGGCGGGAGGCGGCAGGCCGAGAGCCAGCGGCAAAAGCCGTCGGGGTCGGGGGGGGGGGAAGCGAGAATGTCGGGGGTGGACAGACCTCCTACCCTGACACGTCGATTAACGTCTATTTAGCGTCTATTTAGCGTCTATTTAGCGTCAATTTAGCGTCGATGAGCGTCGACCTAGCTTCGACCAGGGCTGATTCGCAGGAGCCGACACGATGGTATGGCAGGCTCCCATGAGTTTCGGGGGTGGACAGACCTCCTACCCTGACGCGTCGATTAAGGAATCGGCCGTTTTCGGTTCGCGAGGGGGCGTCGCGGCCGTCATTTTCTGCGGGTCCAGGTCCGTCGGTGTCGGTCCCAGGCCGCTTTCACTAAAGGGAGGTCTACGAAAGGGAGGCTTGTCCACCGCCGAGAATGCAGGGAGAGGCTCTCGCAGGGGGCGAACGCCGGCGGCGGGGCTGCCGCCGCCCGACACGCCGCGAACCTGCCATGCTCTCTCTCTCTCTTGGCGGCGAGCGCGGGGGGGAAGCGAGGAGGGGCGGGCCTTCTCAGAAGGCTCGGGAGCCCCTGGGCCTCTGAGGAGTGTGCTGCGCCTTCCCCGAAGACGCAGGCAACTCCTCAGGAGGCGCGAGGGCTTCCGAGAAGTCCTGCCGCCCTCTGGGAAGGCCTCCTCCTTGCTTCCCCCCCTCGCTCGCCGCCGAGAGAAGGGGGTCCGCAGAGGCGTGCTTCCTGTGCGTCCTCATGCTGGTCGGCTCGGTCGCCCTGATGGTGGTCGGCCTCATCTGGCGCGCGCTTCCCGCCGCGCCCGCCGCGCCTTTGTCCTGCTGCTGCTCCTGGTGCTGCTGTCCCCGGTGCTCCCGCTCCCGCGTTCCTCGCCCCCTCCCCCGTCCCCGGGCGACGGGACGAAGAGAGGGGGCAGAGGGAGACAGGGGGGGAGGGGCGGGGGGGAGGAGCGGGGGAGGAGCGGGGGAGGAGCGAGGAGGGAGGGGGGCGACGGAGCGAGGGCGGAGGGGGGCGAGGGGGGCCGCACACCCGGGCAAGTCGCAGTCCGCTGGCCCGCGGGGGGGCCTGGCAGAAGCCGTGGCGCAGTGCGTGGCGGAGCCTGCGGACATGCGGAGTGGTCGAGCGTGCCGCGGAAGTTACGATCTGGTAAGCCTCGGCGTGTGCAGCGCAACTTTTGGCGCTCAACCGAGGGTGCGAACCCTGGAGTGTAGACAGGCCACGGGGATATCGATTTCTTGGCCCGCGGGGAGTCTGGAGCAATTTTTGACGCAACCGATGGCGCAATTCTGGAATGCAGACCGGTCGGGGAAGTCGCGGTTTGGTAACCTGTGGGGAGATTGGCGAAAGTTCTGGCGCTAAACCTACGCGGTGAACTACAGCGCAGCCTATGAGAAGCTGACAGGCCAGGATCATGTCCTGAACAGCAGAGTAATACGTTGTTCTTGAAACACTTAAAATGCACACCCATTGTTGCAATAGACGATGTTGTTCTGTTGGGGGGGTGCTTGGCGCAACCCATGGCGCATCCTACGGCGCAATCTCAGAAAGTCTGATGCAACGGCCGATTCGTTGGGCCGTATGGGGCCTGGCGTAAATCATGGCGCAATTCATGGCAGAAGCTATGGTGCAATGGTGCCAGGCGCAACCCCTGGCGCAGGCCAATGGTGCAATGGTGCAATGGTGCCAGTAGATTGCGGGGTGCCAGGCGCAACCCCTGGCGCAATCTGCGCGATGATGCACCCGCTGACGCAACGGACGATTTGGTAGAGTGCGGGGTGCCGGCCGCAGCATGCATTAGGGGAAACGTAAGGGCGGACAGGCTCAGGGGGGCTGCATGAAACCCCAGTCGCCAGTTCATCGCCGACAGGGGCCCGATAGCCCACCCCGCCCAGGAGAGTGCTGAGTCGCTATGAGGGGCCTATCGCCGATCTATCGACGATGTATCGCCAGTTCCAGCTCGGTGTTCCCCCCCCTGAGCCAGCCCCCCATGAAGTTGCCCCTCAACAGAGCCATCAAGCAGTTCGTCCCTGGGGAAGTCCCTAAGGGCTTGTGGACGTTTCGCCAATCGACTTGTGGGGATCGAGCCAGATAAATCCAGGTAAATGCAGAGAAATAAATTCAGGTAAATCCAAGTAAATCGAGATAAATCCCAATAAATCCAGGTAAATTCGGAGATCTCCAGGGAAAGTTGGAGCAACTCGCGGCCGCTCTAGCGCGAGTCGAAAGACGGCAGAAGTTGTTAAGCCTTTCACGGGGAAGGGGCCGACTGTTCTGGGGGTCCACGTGTCTTGGGAACCCCGGGCGTCGGAGGAGGTCTGGGCAGGTGGCTTTGCAGGCCGCGGAGAGCTGAAAGGGCCTGCGGTGCTGGAGCGAGGTCGTACAGTCGGGGCTCTGAAGAAGGAGCCCTTTTCGTTGGGGAGGGGCTCCGTGTTCCTTGATTGCTTCACAGTTTGCCTTGGGTTTTCCATCGGTTTTCGATGGGAAATCGAAGTTCGACTTGTGGACGAAAGGGGCCTCGTTCCTTGTTTAGGGTTCCTTGGGTCAACGCTCCGACTGTATCCACCAGCGGAAGTGAAGGTTGAGCACCCAAGAGATGACTTTGCCATGGTCCCCGAAGAAGAAAGTGGCGCCACAAACATACACTTTTGGCGCTCCGCGCGGGTTTCTTGGATCTGCGCTGGACCCCTTGTCCCTGGCGCGCGGAGCGCGCCAGGGGCGGCGCCAGAACCGCCGGGAGGGCCCAGCGCGGATCCAAGAAACCCGCGCGGAGCGCCAAGAGTTTACGTGTATGGCGTTGTTTCGTCTTCTATGTCTTCGGGTTTCGAGAGTTTGCCATGTGTTACCATCCAGTGCAGCCACGGGGGCGGAATCTGGGGATCGCTCCTCCTCCCTCCTCCTCCCCCCTTGTCCTGGGGTAAGGGGGCTCCCTGACCGCATTGAGTTTCATGCTGTTCTTCGGCCGCTGCCTCTTTCAGGGAAGACCCGCTGACCAACTGCATGGTGGCGGTGTCCGTCGGCATGGTCAGCCCCACGAAGCACCAGCGGCACGATCTCACGGAGAAGGAGGATGAAGAGCAGCAGGGAGCGCTGTCGGTATGACATACCTAAACAATACGTGTACATGTGTATATGTATATGTGTATGTGTGTATATGTAGATGCATGAAGGTATATATAAGTGCATACGTGCAGTTGTATAAGTGTATGAGTGCGTAATGCCTGCGTGTATGCTTGTATCTGTATGCATTTGCTTAGATGTGATTGAAAACGCTGGGGGACGGTTTTTTCCCGTTTTCAAGATCGACGTTTTCTTTCCGTGTTCGTTGTCGTTTTCTTTCCGTTGTGCAGATGTGGGCCACCGTTTTCTGTCAGTTTTGAGCTCCGTTTTTTATATGTTGTCACCGACCGTCTTCTTTCCGTTTTCAGACCTGGAAACGGGGTGCGTTTTGCCGCGCCGTGTTTTATTTGTTTTTGTTACGTTTTCGATGCGTGTTCAGCTCCCCCACAAACGCCGGTCACGTTTGGGCAATTTCGTCCCCCGTGTTGGCACTCCGTTTTCTTATCGTTTTTAGCACGAGCACGACCTTTTCAATTCGTTTGGGGCTACCGTGTTGTCTCCGTTTTTGTTGGTCGCAACCCCAAAAGTGGAAAACGGGTGAAAAAAACGCCCCCTGCGTTTTCAAGAACAACTAAGTGCATGTGTATGAAAATATGTTATACATACCTAGCGTATATACACACGTATGCATTCATACATAAGAGAGGAAATTCCATAATACGGTGCCGTGTTGAGAGGGAGAGAAGGGCAGAAATAGGAAGAAATAAAGACAGCAACATGATATTGCGGAGTGTAATGGGTGGGCAGAAGGGGGATTCTGGAGACCGAATCCAACCATAGTGTTGCAATTATTGGCAAGAGCGTTGCGTGAGGAAGGACAGGTTCAGAAGCCGGAGGCGGCAGGAGGTGGAGGGGGGGCGGAGGATAGGAGGTGGATGAGGAGTAGGAGGAGGAGGTTGGTGTAGATGAGAGCGACGGCGACAACAACAGGAGGAGGAGGAGGAGGAGGAGGAGGGGGGTGAGAGAGGGGGGTTTAAGAACGGGAGGGGATGGAGCAGAAAGAGGCCGAGGTGGAGTGCGAGGGGGCCCGTCCCCTCCCAATCCCCCTCTCCCTCCCGCCTTCCCTGGTCGTCCCCATCGTCCGCCTCTGCTTCCTCCCCTCTTTCTCCTTCGTCCTCCGGCTGCTGTATCGGGGTGGGTGGGCGTGTGGGAGAGGGAGGCAGTGAATGCGAGAGGGGGGCGGGGGAGGGCAAGGGGGGGAAATGGACGGATGTGAGGCAGAGGGGTGTAAAGGCAGGGCCTCCACCTGCTCCGTCTCCGTCACCGCCTAATTGACCATGACGTCAAGGAGAGGTGTACCAGTTACGCGTTTGTTGTTCCTGGTGCTTGCAAACGCCGCATTGTGGTGAGTTCGTTGTTCTTGCCAGGACGGGCATTTAGATCTTAGGACGGTCTGCGGTTTACAGTGATTGTAAAAATGTGGCCGACCTAGTTAATGCCCCTGAGGAAGCTTAGTTTTTCTACAAGCGCCCATACGCTGGGCTCATGATGCTGTACAATATCGGGTCCCCTGCTGCTGTTCCCGTTAAGAACGGGAAGACCCATGTAGGCCCTGAAAAATATGGTATCGCGTGTCAGGGAAGATGGCGTGGGCTAGGCAACCAGGCCGTCGACCTGGCGGCCAAAGCTGGCGCTGACTGTCACCCCCAGGCCACAGAAGAAGAGCAACAGTCTCTAAGTGTTTGCATCCGTGCTGCTAAGGCGGTCTGTCAGCCCGCGGGCAATAACTTGCACCAGTGGCCTCGCTTGAATCTTTCTGAGTGCTCATTAGTTACCCCCGACAGGCCCCCCCGTCTGTTGATGGGCTCCGCCGAACAAGCTATCCTTGGTAGCGAACGTTGCTTTGTGTTGCAGCCGTCCCACAAATATGTTGACAGTTTGTGCCACGTGATTGCGAAGAGACAGGACACGAATTCTGCGTGTGCGTCAGCTTGCTTGCCAGCTACAGGGGGGCACCGCTGAGGTGGCGGTGGGCCCAGCTGAAGACGAGTTTCGGGCGGTGGACGGGGAGGTTCGGCCGGGGGATGGACTCTGCACTGCTACCACGCGCTTTTGTTCTATACTCGTATCTCGCTTTTCTTCTGCAGCTCTGCACGAACGAAATGGGCACGGGAAGAATAGGTACAATGCCCAACAGCGGATCTTGTTCATTTTGAACAGGGCTCGCTGTCCACGCCGCCGCGGCCTGTGCCCATTCGAGACAGAAGCCGCCTGCCCATTCTGTCCGTACCCATTTCGGGCGTCCAAAGCAGTTCGTGCGACCGCACGGCCACGGTCGACCGTCGGTACGCGGTCGACGAATGCGAGCCCGCCAGCGAGAAGGGCCGAGCGAATCTCGCGCGTGTCGCCCGACGCTTCTTTCCCCATTATGCGGGAACTTCGGAGGCAGCGCTAGATGCACAGACCTCAAAAGTCCACCGTTCTCATGCTGTCGCTGATTCGGTCCCAGTGGTGTGTAGGCGTCACCCCAACATAATTATACTATATGTGCGTCGCCCCGCCATGGGCGCCGCGCGCACCGAGAAACCTTATAGTATAGGTGTCGCGGCGGGCGCTTTCTGGCCACACCGCTTGGGAAAGGACATACTACAAGATGGGTATAATATATGTTCGGGTCGGACGCGCGCCTCCAAGGAGAACATATGGTACTAGTATATCTCTGTGCGTCCCGGTGTGGCCTGATGACATCTCCTCGCAGCCAGGTGGGCCTCGCCACGAGGGAGGCGACTTCCTCGAGGCCTGTATGTTTCGTCCAGAGTGGTCGCTGCCCTTCGCCCCGAGGAGGGCTAGCAGCCTCGTGTGCCGCGGCCGCGGGCCTTGGCAGACCTTGGCGGCTCTGGTTGGCAGTCTGGCTCCTCCTCCTCCTCCTCCTCCTCCTCCTCCTCCTCCTCCTCCTCCTCCTCCTCCTCCTTGTCCTCGTCATCCTCCTCCTCCTCCTCCTCGTCCTCGTCCTCCTCCTACTCCTCCCTTCCTCGTCATCATGCAATGGCTGTGCAGCCCTTTCAGCTGCAGGGTTGCCGTGAGCCCTGACGGCGTGGCCTTCACGGGTTTCCTCACGGGGTTTTGTCAACCAGCAAAATTATATGGCTTCTCTCGGATCCCGCAAGAGCTCTCCCCATTCCACCCTTCCAGCCGCGGGGGGCGGAAAGGGAGGGAGGGAGGATAATGGGGAGGCGTGGAGTGAGTGAGGGGAGGAACATGAGAGGTGCGCGACTGCAGAAGGAGGAGAACAGGGAGGTCCACAGCAACTATCCCTCCTCGATGGCACCCGTGGCTGCGAGCCGGCTGGCCCGCTCCGCGGCCAGCCGCTGCGCTTCGCGGCCAAGCTCCTCAGCCTGGCCGCGCGTGCGAAATCCGAATGCCAGTAAGGCATCGCTCAGCGCCACTCGTGGGCATGACGCGCCCCACCGAACAGGACGGCCTAGCAGAGGCTTGGCGGTGCGGGCCACAGAGCCCCCTGCGGCGCCTTCCAATCCGAAATGGCTGGTCCAGGACGCCCGTGCCGCCTCCGACGGGCTGCATGCCTCGTCGATGGCCGCAACCCAGGCCCAGTGGGGGTGCATCCCACGGCCGACGCGGCTGCGTGCATTCTTAGCTCTCGGAGGTGGCTCACCGTCCCTGGGCAGACAGGGCGCTAAGAGCCCACGGCCCCGACCAGGGCACGTGGCGTGACTCCAACAAGTCGTGCAAACCAGCATTGATGAGGACGCGCCCTGGGGTCCACCCTCTGGGCATCGCTACTCGCGAATCTGGGCAGCAAGGAGGCTGTGCCCGCGCACGCGCCAGGGACTAACCTGAGCCGGAGCGTCGGCGCGCGTCGGGATCCGAGCCCGGAAGAGCGGCCGCGCCTGCGTTCGCCGCCGGGGCCGCGCCAGCGCCTGCAGCATCAGCGCGCGATTCTCCTCGAGTTCCCCCAACCTCGCCCTCCGACCCCGACCGCCCCTCCACCTCGAGCTCAACAGTGCGGAGGGCCTCGAGGCCTTGATGGTCGCGAGTGCCGGCTTCTGTCAGCTCGGCCTCCATGCGCCCCGTGTATCGGGTGAGGAGCCGCGCAAGATGGAGGCAACCAAAAAGGAAAGCGCGGTCATCTTCGGCCAGCTGGCCTTCGGCCGCCCCAGCCTTTGCTAAGGCGTCGGCCGCGTGATTCCCGTCACGCTGCCAAGCCGCGATTCGCCCCTCCACGACGTCGTTCTTCGTCGCGTGCGCGAGGACCTTGGAAAAGGTCACGTCCTCGAGCGCATCGCCAGCAACCGCCTGGCGCCAAGGGTGGGCGCGGGGCTGGCCTGGCACGCCGGCGCTCGCCAGGTTTTGCCCGCACGCGACAGTGGCACCACAGTCTGAATGCAGCGTGTAGCGGCCGGCGGCGCACCTTGACGCCATCAGGACAGCATAGTCCTCCCCGTCCCTGGCGGACTGGGACGGGCAAAGATTTCGGGGCACCACCCTGCGCAGAGAGCCTAAGAAACAAAAATCGGCGTCGTATGCAACCACGGCCCAACCAGCCACCCTTAAGGTGGGGAATTCGGCGTCGATGCAAGCTCCATCGGTGAAAATGTGCCCGCCGTGGAGCATGAGTCCGGTCAGCGGGCAGCGGTCCGCCCGGAGCTCGGCGCCAGGCGGCAGCGGCGGCCGCCGAAAACACTGGGCGGGATCAGGCAAGAGCACTCGTGCAAAACGTTCCCCGGCCTCCTCCCTGCCCTCCAGCACTCGAGCGGCGGCATCGCGCACTGCTGGGTCAAGATTCTCCGCCCTCCAGCCGTGGTGCGCTGGGCACTGGAAAAATCTATGATGCAGGGTGCCGGGAGAGCCGCGGCAGCACTGGCAGAGGTCGGACAGCCCCAGCCCCTCCCCCTCCCGGCAGAGGCGGGCCTGGCACCAATGCGTGCCGCAAAGCAGGCCTCGCTGAGCCCGCTTGTGGTGGAGGCTCCAGCCTCGCTCAGCGGGGGCGTGCAGCAGCTCGTTGAGGGGGCGCCAGAAGACGGGCGCAACCCAGCTGCGGCGGCCAGGCCTGACCAAGCGGCCTATGGCGTGAATGTCGGAGGCTTGCCGGGCCGCTTCCTGCGCCTTGAGACGGAAGAAGGGCGGCGAAAATTCCTGGAGGTCCCAGCGGTGGCCCTTCTCATCCCTCAGCGTGAACGGGTCGTCCAAGCTCCAGCCGACGCGGCGCAGGGTGAGCACCAGCGCCGTGATCGGGTTGCTGCAGCGTGCCCAAGACGCCGTTAAAAACCATTTCGGCGCACGTCGATGGCCAGCGCCGTGACTAACACGAACGGGTCGCGCCTCCAGCCGGCGCGCCAGCTGGCCATGGCTAGCCCAAGGGAGGCCCCTCGATGGAGGCGCCCGTCGGCACGGAGCACGGCAGCCCGCTGCCAATTGAGCTTACCGTTCGGCACGCCCTGGATCGCGGTGCCCCACCACACCGTAGCGCTCGGACCAGCGCGGTGGACAGACGCGATCGGCGCACCTGCCCGGCGAAGCTGCTCAGGCGTGCGCCGCGAGCCTGAGCTTCTGCAAACCGCTGGCTCTGCGCGAGGAGGAGGAGGAGAAGGACATCTGAACATTTCTTGACCCACACACGAACTGTCCGCAGAGCTATTCCCCTCCCTCCTGTTCCTCCCCCTCAACCTCCCCTTGTCCCTTCTCCTCTTCCTCCTTTCGGAGTGGTTGCCCGTCACTCTGGGTGAATGTGCTGATGGGACTTCGGGATTAGCAGGGCAGTCCCAAACCGTCACTCCCTCATGCCTCCTCCCTCCTTCCTGACGCTATTCCCTCCTTTCCCTCCTCCTCCTCCTCCTCCTCCTCCTCCTCCTCCTCCTTCTTCGAAGCCCTAGAACCTCCTCCTTCTCCCTCACTCCCGCCTCCTTTTTCATCCCCTCCCCTTCCCAGGCCCCTTCGAAGGATTTATGCGCGTCCCGGCGCGCCCGCGAGATGATGCTCGTCAGCTTCAGCGTGGTGTTGACGCCCGTCATCGCCAGGCGCGCCCCGCGCCCCTCTGCTAGAGAAGACGATGGCGGCGGCGAGGGGGGCATATCGGAGGCGACGTCAGTTCGCCGCCGCCGTTGTCGTCGTCGTGGTCGTCGCCGTCGTCGTCGTCGTCGGTGTCGGCGTCGGCGTCGGCGTCGTCGTCGTGGTCGTCGGCGTCGGCGGCGTCGTCGGCGGCGGCGGCGGTGGAGGAGGCGCCTCCAGATGGCAGTGCGGAACCGCCTCTGCAGCTGCGGAGGGAGGAGCCGACGACGTCCGAGAAGCAGCCGATGCTGAAGCAGGGCAGGAGGCTCTCCATATTTAATCGCTTCGCTCATTCCGCCGGCCCTGGAGCCCTCTTTAGGGCCTCTTGGGGACCTCTTGGGGGCTCCTTAGCGGCGTTGGGTGCCCCCAGGGCCTCTTAGGGGGCTCTTAGGGGCCTCTTGGGGCAGGAGGGGGGGTAGTCGGTTGCGCCCCCCCCCTCGGGGGCAGGATGTTCTCCATACTAAGCCGCACGGCTGCTTTCTGCATTCGGTGGTGGGGTTGCCGGCCGTTTGCCGAGCGCCTCCCTGCCATGAGGAGCGGCCTTCGACGGACGGGGCCTGCATCCGGAAGAATCGAGGCCTCGGGTAAACGCCCCGCCCGAACTGCATTCGCAACGAGTGCAGACAAGAAAGGACAGGACCGTCCGAACAGTCGAACGCGATGGTGCTGTGCTTGAGGGCATCCTGCTTCGCAGCGTGCAGCTTCGAGTCTGACGGGCAGGTGCCTGAAGGGTGGCACTCAACAGAACGCCTGCCTCGAAGACACACTGCACACCTCCAGACACCCGACCATTTTTCCCACCTGTGACCCAGAGCTGCCAGAATTGGGACACAGGTGCAAGAGGTCAGTGGCCAGGCGAAATGTCGGTCTGGCCTGCTGCACAAGACTGTCGGCGGCCTCTAGACAGGATTTGAAGCGCGGATGAATCAAGACCGCTCGCTTCGCCGACACATATGCATGGTGGTTGCCTGTTCGTTTCAAGCGCTTGGTGCTGTTGGCCCCAGCCTTACAACACGAAGCGGGAGTGGCACCTTGTGCGTATGTTTGCACACATGTGTCAGCACACACACACACACACACACACATACGGATGCAACTCCTGGGAGGTCAAATTCTGCTTTTGCCCTGGTCCGAAATCCGGCTTAATCCCGCTGAATCCCGCTTAGTCCGGCTTGATCCGGCTTAATCCCGCTTAATCCGGCGTAAACCGAGGCCCACTCCAGCGTAACAGCCCCCCCATGGGGTTTAATCCTCTTTAATATTTCCGACGAAAACCTCCCAGCAGTTGCTTCCTAACACACACACACACACACACACACACACACACATACCCGCGCACACACACACACACAACGACTTGCCTGACAGCTGCTCGGCACGAGGTCTGCAGGCAAGCTTGGCAATTGTACTGCAATCCGCAATGCGCGTCAAAAGAGGCGGAAGGAGGAGGACTCCGCCTCGCGCCTCCTCCTCCTCCACCTCGCTCCTCTTCCTCCTCCTCCGCCTCGCTCCTCTTCCTCCTCCTCCTCCTCCTCCGCCTCCTGCTCCTCCTCCTCCTCCCCCTCCTCCTCGCTCCTCCCCCCCCTCCTCCTCCGCCTCGCACCTCCTCCTCCTCCTCCTCCTCCTCCTCCTCCTCCTCCTCCTCCTCCTCCTCCTCCTCCTCCTCCTCCTCCTCCTCCTCCTCCTCCTCCTCCTCCCCCTCCCCCTCCCCTCCTCCTCCTCCTCCTCCTCCTCCTCCTCCTCCTCCTCCTCCCCCTCCTCCTCCTCCTCCCTCCTCCTCCTCCTCCTCCTCCTCCTCCTCCTCCTCCTCCTCCTCCTCACCCCCTCCTCCTCCTCCGCCCCCTCCTCCTCCTCCTCCTCCTCCTCCTCCTCCTCCTCCTCTCCTCCTCTCCTCCTCCCTCCTCCTCCTCCTCCTCCTCTCCTCCTCCTCCTCCTCCTCCTCCTCCTCCTCCTCCTCCTCCTCCTCCTCCTCCTCCTCCTCCTCTTCCCCTCATCCTCATCATCATCATCGGGGCCGCAAACGGTCGTTTTGCCACCTGTGCCGGAGTTCGTCCGGGATGGACCTCCTGGGAGGCGCCGTCGACGAGGCGAGCCAGCAACAGGCTCCCAAGGCGCGAGCGGTCGGAGCTTCCCCGCAGGAGATGAAGAAGTACTTGGAGACCACGATGAAGACCGCCTGCAGCCTGAAGTTCGCCGAGCGTATTTTCAGAGCCGTCTGCACCGACACCTGCACCCTCGACCCCGCGGACGAGTTCGTGGTGCAGTCCAAGGCAACCTCGGTCCAGTTCAACAAGAAAGCCAAGGAGCTCAGTGCAGAGGCTCGCCGGTGCACCATGGGCGAGCCCCACGTGCAGGTCTTCAACACGTGGGCGAAGCTCGCGCTGCAGCACCACCAGAGCAAGAACAACGAGGCCGAGGTCAAGCGCCTGACCAAATTCAACGAGATCATGATGGTCGGCGGCAAGGAGAAGGCTCTGGAGAGGTTGCTTCAGCAAGTGAGGTACGCGTACGTCACCCACCCCAGGGGGGGCCACGGCAATCGCAAGAGCCGGCTCGAGGCGAACGTGCGAGAGACCATCGTGGAAATCGATCCGGCCGCAGATCCGTCGGGGGAAGATCTCGGTCTCAAGATCAAGCCGTGCCCGTGCTACGCCGCGTGGCTCAGCATTCAGATGGCGCTTCAGGAGAAGGGCGCCGAGCACAAGTACGGGATGCCTCCAGCGGGCGACCTCGAACGCAGGGTTCAAAACGCCTTGAACGAGATGGCCGGGGAGCCAGCGAGGTACAAGTTAGACGACTAGACGGCACCATTGCCACGCTCACCGGTCCAACGGCTGAGCGGTACCTGAGCTGGCTGCATGGCTGCATGTAGTAACGGTTCACACATGGCGGTTGGCATGTCAACGAACACGGTTGGCACGCACCGGCGCTCTGTCGCGCTCTGCGTGGGCGCCTCAGGCAGTGCGCTAGAGGCGCCAGTGGGTCCCTCGACTCGCGCGCCCTCCCTTTCGGGGCCCTTGCGGGCGTATCCCATCTCTGAGAGCCAGGACTATATGCTGCCACGGTGATTTTTTACAGTAGTCCCTTTTCCAAGCAAGTCACGGCATGGAGCTCTCCGCAGAGACACTGGAGTCTGGAGTCTGGAGTCATCACCATCAGCAGCAGCATCATCATCATCAGCATCAGCATCATCCTCATCATCAGCATCAGCATCATCAGCATCATCATCATCAGCATCGGCATCATCATCATCAGCAGCATCAGCATCAGCATCTTCAGCATCATCAGCAGCAGCAGAAGCACCATCATCATCATAATCATCAGCAGCATCATCATCATCATCGTCGTCATCGCCATATCATCATCAGCATCAGTACCAGAATCATCATCATAGTCAGCATCCTCATCAGCATCATCATCAGCATAATCATCATCATCATCAGCATCATCAGTACCATCACCAGTCAGCACCATCATCATCGTCATCGCCGTTATCGTCATCATCATCAGCAGCAGCAGCAGCATTATCATCATCATCATCAGCAGCATCATAATCCTTGTGCCCCTCCCACCTCATCCCTTCTCCGCCGCCGCCTCCCTCCCGCTCCAGTTGTTGCGGTTGGTTGCGCATGGTCAGTGTTTCTCCTCAGCCGTTATCATCCCCCTCCAGTCTCCTCCCGCTCCTCTGGTTGCCAATGTTTCTGCTACCCGGCGACCCATTCCTTAGTATCGTCTTCCTTCTAATCGCCGCCGTCGTCCTCCTGCCCATATCTCCGCTCTGCGTAACCCCCTGCTCACCTTACCTCATCATGCATGTTCACCGCTCGTATTGGCCTCCTGTTGCTCTTCAATCCCCCCCCCCGCTCCCACTGTTTTTTTCCTCCTCCTCCTCCTTTTCCTCCTCCTTTTCCTCCTCCTCCTCCTCCTCCTCCTCCCCTCCTCCTTCTCCTCCTCCGCCTCCTCCTCTGCCTCCTCCTCCTCCTCCTCCGCCTCCTCCTCCTCCTCCTCCTCCTCCTCCTCTCCTCCTCCTCCTCTTCCTCCTCCCTCCTCCTCCTCCTCCTCCTCCTCCTCCCCTCCTCCTCCTCCTCCTCCTCCTCCTCCTCCTCCTCCTCCTCCTCCTCCTCCGCCTCCTCCTCCTCCTCCTCCTCCTCCTCCTCCTCCTCCTCCTCCTCTCTCCTCCTCCTCCTCCTCCTCCTCCTCCTCCTCCTCCTCCTCCTCCTCCTCCTCCTCCTCCTCCTCCTCCTCCTCCTCCTCCTCCTCCTCCTCCTCCTCCTCCTCCTCCTCCTCCTCCTCCTCCTCCTCCTCCTCCTCCTCCTCCTCCCTCCTCCTCCTCCTCCTCCTCCTCCTCCTGCCTCCTCCTCCTCCTCTCCTCCTCCTCCTCCTCCTCCTCCTCCTCCTCCTCCTCCTCCTCCTCCCCTCCTCCACTCCTCCTCCTCCTCCTCCTCCTCCTCCTCCTCCTCCTCCTCCTCCTCCTCTCGCGTCCTCACTCTCCCGCCTCCTCCACTCCTCCTGCTTCTTCCGTCTCCTCCGTCCTCCCTCCCCTCCCTTCCTCCCTCCTCCCTCCATCATTCTCCCCCTCGTCCTGCTTCCGCTCCTCCTTGCTCCCCCTCCCCTTGACGGCGGTAGCCCCGCGGCGCAGGTTCAACGCCTTCTCCCTCATACAGACCGCCCTGGGGGTGTCTACAGGCTCGCTCCTTGTCTGTGCAACGGGAGGGAGGAGGATGAGGAGGCGGAGGAGGCGGCGGCGGAGCAGGAGGAGGAGGAGGGGGGCAA
Source organism: Prorocentrum cordatum (assembly GCA_963575745.1). NCBI lineage: Eukaryota > Dinophyceae > Prorocentrales > Prorocentraceae > Prorocentrum > Prorocentrum cordatum. The sequence goes on from CAUYUJ010022269.1 coordinate 57,261, forward strand.
GGAGGAGGAGGGAGGGAGAGAGAGGAGGAGGAGGAGGAGGAGGAGGAGGAGGAGGAGGAGGAGGAAGAGGAGGAGGAGGACGAGTGGGGAATGAGGGAGGGGAGGCAGACGAAAGTGAGAAGGACGAGGGCGAGGATGGAGGAAGATGTGTGATGAGGAATGGATGGGAGAGAGGGCGGGTGCGGATGGAGGAGGAAGAATTGAGCGAGGAACGGGGAGGGAGGGTGAGGAGGAGCCAGGAAGAGGGAGGAGAGAGGGGAGGAGGGACGAGGAACGAGAGAAGAGGAAGGCCTGGAGTGGGACCAGAGGACGGGGGATGGGGAGAGAAGGGATGGTGGGGAGGGACCACCCGACGGCAAGCCTCCCCGCGCCCATGCCGCAGGCGGCGCCTCGTTCTACTTCTACACCGACACCGCGGACGGCCCGCGTCGCCCTGCCGCTGGGCTCTGGGCACCGCCGCGCGCGCGCGGCCGCCCCGCCGCCTGCCCCAGGACTGCCCTCCAGGCCGGGTCGCGCCCGAGCCGAGTCGGTTGCCGAGTGTGTTTACCCCGTCGCGAGGAGGAGGAGAAAGAGGAGGAGGCGGCGGCGGAGGAGGAGGAGGATGGAGGAGGAGGAGGAGGAGGAGGAGGAGGAGCAGGAGCAGGAGCAGGAGCAGGAGCAGGAGGAGCAGGAGGACCAGTGTGAACCCAAGATAAAAATGTTGCAACGCATCCTCCCTCCAAGCTCCCTGACATAATGTCATATCGTGGCGGGGAGTGGCCCATCAGCCCATCAGAACACAATCGTCTGATAACCCTCACTCGTGCCAAAGCACCGCTCCTGCGACTTCAACGCTGCGAAACAACAGGACTGCTGCGTCTTGACAACTGTAAATGGTGCTAGCACTGTTGTTTTGGGATATCAGCACCGCGAATATGTGAGACTGGTGCGTCCTGACCATCCTGAACCCTGCCAGAACACCAGTCCTGGGATTTTGGTTACACGAATCCTTCAGGCAGTTGCATTTGTCCAAACGAATGTAAGCGGCGTTAAGGCGAGAACCGCATGTTCGAGACGACCCGCCCTCCATGCGTGAAGTTGCTGCAAAATTTACAAAGCTAATGTGCGCAGCGCACAGGCGCCGCATTTTTGAAAACGACCCCCCAACCCGCGATGTTGCTGCAAAGTTTTGCGAAACGAAAGTGCGCGGCGTTGAGGCGGGAGCCGCACTTGGAAAACCACCGACCCTCCATCCGTGAAGCTGTTGCTAAGTTTTGGAACGAGCGTGAGCGGGGCTGAGGCGAGAGCAACATTTTGAAACAACAAAGCATATACATATATATATATATACATATGAATATATATATATATATATATGTATGTATATATGTATAAACTCAGTCCGTGCAGCTGCTGTCGACGTTTAAGGCGAAAGTACGCGGCGCTGTGGCGAGAGCCACACCTGCAAATGCGAATTGCCTTCCGTCCGTGAAGGTGATGCACACTGTTAAGGCGAGTGCGTGTGGCGCCAAGGCGAAAAGCGCATGTTGAAGACGGCCCGCCCTCCATCCGAGAAGCTGTTCTAAAAAGTTTCAAAACGAATGTGCGTGGCACCGAGCCGAGAGCCACATGTTGAAAACCGCCTGCCATATTTTCGTGAAAAGGGTGTGCATGTTCAAGGCGATTGTGCGCGGCGCCGAGGCGAGAGCCACTTTGCAAACCACCCGCCTTCAATCCGTGAAGCTCTCGCAAATGTTCAAGCCACGTTTTGAAAACGACCCGCCTCCATCCGCGAAGCTCTGGCAACATTTTAGAACGAATGTGCGCGGCGCAAACGCGAAAGTTACATGTTTGAAACGACCCGCCCTCCATCCATGAAGCTTTTGCAAACTTTGAAAACGGACGTGCGAAGCGCTAATGCGAAAGCCGCACTTTGAAAACGACCCTCCCTTCATCCTTGAGATTCGGGCAAAAGTTTAGAACGAATGTGCGCGGCGCTAAGGCGAGAGCCGCATTTTGAATACGGCCGGCCCTCCATCCGTGAGGCTGCTGCAATTTTCAAGCTTCAGGATTGCAAGCGGCGAAAGAGTCTGAGGCGAAGCGCGGCTGGGAGAAGTTATTGTGAAGGCCGTGCGGCCGGTGTCGCCGACCCAGATGGACGACGACGACCACCACCACCACCACCACGACGACAAACGACAAAAACGAGCTGATGACCCTGCCACAAGCTCGGGAGATGGGGTGGCCAGTGGAAGGAGAAGGAGGCGGAGGAGGAGGAGGAGGAGGACGAGGAGGCGGAGGAGGTGAGGAGGAGAAGCACGAGGAGGGAAAGGGGAGTGGGGGAGGAGGAGGAGGAGGAGGAGGAGGAGGAGGAGGAGAGGAGGAGGAGGAGGAGGAGGAGGAGGAGGAGGAGGGAGTAGAAGGAGGAGGAGGAGGAGGAGGAAGAAGAGGAGGAGGAGGAGGAGGAGGAGGGGAGGAGGGAGGAGGGGGAGGAGGAGGAGGAGGAGGAGGAGGAGAAGGCGGAGGAGGATGAGGAGGAGGGGAGGGGGAGAAGGAGAGGAGGAGGAGGAGGAGGGGAATGGAGGGGGAGGGGGAGGAGGGGGAAGAGGAGGAGGAGGAGGAGGAGGAGGAGGGGGAATGGAGGGAGGGGGAGGAGGGGGAGAAGGAGGAGGAGGAGGAGGAGAAGGAGGAGGAGGAGGAGGAGGAAGAGGAGGAGGAGGAGGAGGAGGAGGAGAAGGATGACCGCCACAGTCGTAGGACTCAGGTCCGGACAACTCAAAAAGGAGGAGCAGGAGGACGGGAAGCAAGATGATGCGGAGCACGAGGAGGAGGAGGAGGGGGAGGAGGAGGAGGAGGAGGAGGGGGAGGACGAGGAGGAGGAGGAGGAGGAGGAGCAGCGTGATCGCTTGGCGGCCTGGCTAAGAAAAGAGGAGGAGGAGGAGGGGGAGAGCCGTGTCTCTTGTGGGGCGGGCGTTTGGGAGGCGGCGGGGCCTGGGCCCCGGGGCCCCGGAGCCAGGCCGCGGCCGGGGCTGGGGCCAGAGCCAGGGCCGAGGCCGATGTCATGGCAGATTGAACAGAGCAGTGTGATCGCCCCGTCCTCTCCTCCCCTCCTCCTCCTCTCCTCCTCCCCTCCTCCTCCTCTCCTGTTTCCGGTGTTCCCCTCCCCCCTTCCCTCGTGCCGTCGGGCTGCGATCTGCGCAACTGTCGCCACTTTCATGGGCTCCTGGTAGGCCCAGCGGAGGTGGGTCCCACGCGGACCACCTCGGGACCTCGCCGCCCCCTGGGAGGCTTGCGATCTGCGCAATTGTCGCCACTTTCGCGGGCTCCTAGGAGGCCCAGCGGAGGTGGGGCCCACGCGGACCACCTCGGGACCTCGCCGTTCCCTCGGGGGCTTGCGATCTGCGCAATTGTCGCCACTTTCGTGGGCTCCTAGGAGGCCCAGCGGGGAGGCCTTGCGATCTGCGCAATTGTCGCCACTTTCGTGAGCTCCTGGGAGGCCCAGCAGAGGTGGGTCCCACGCGGACCACCTCGGTACCTCGCCGCCCCTTGGGGGGCTTGCGATCTGCGCAATTGTCGCCATTTCCGTGGGCTCCTGGGAGGCCCAGTGGAGTATGTCCCACGCGGACCACCTCGGGACCTCGCCGCCCCTTGGGGGGCTTGCGATCTGCTCAATTGTCGCCACTTTCGTGGGCTCCTGGGAGGCCCAGAGGAGGTGGGTCCCACGAGGACCACCTTGGTACCTCGCCGCCCCCTTGGGGGCTTGCGATCTGCGCAACTTTCGCCACTTTCGCGGGTTCCTGGGAGGCCCAGCGGAGGTGGGTCCCACGCGGACCACCTCGGGACCTCGCCGCCCCCTGGGGGGCTTGCGATCTGCGCAACTGCCACCACTTTCGTGCGCTCCTGGGAGGCACAGCGGAGGTGGGTCCCACGCGGACCACCTCGGGACCTCGCCGCCCCCTGGTGGGCTTGCAATCTGCGCAATTGTCGTCACTTTCGCGGGCTCCTAGGAGGCCCAGCGGAGGTGGGGCCCACGCGGACCACCTCGGGACCTCGCCGTTCCCTCGGGGGCTTGCGATCTGCGCAATTGTCGCCACTTTCGTGGGCTCCTGGGAGGCCCAGCAGAGGTGGATCCCACGCGGACCACCTCGGGACCTCGCCGCCCCCTTGGGGGCTTGCGATCTGCGCAACTGCCACCATTTTCGTGCGCTCATGGGAGGCACAGCGGAGGTGGGTCCCACGCGGACCACCTCGGGACCTCGCCGCCCCCTTGGGGGCTTGCGATCTGCGCAATTGCCACCACTTTCGCGCGCTCATGGGAGGCACAGCGGAGGTGGGTCCCACGCGGATCACCTCGGGACCTCGCCGCCCCTTGGGGGGCTTGCGATCTGCGCAACTGCCACCACTTTCGTGCGCTCATGGGAGGCACAGCGGAGGTGGGTCCCACGCGGACCACCTCGGGACCTCGCCGCCCCCTGGGGGGCTTGCGGTCTGCGCAATTGTCACTTCTTTCGTGGGCTCCCGGGATGCCCAGCGTAGGTGGGTCCCACGCGGACCATTTCGGGACTTCGCCGCCCCCTGGGGTGCTTGCGATTTGCGCAACCGTCGCCACTTTCGTGGGCTCCTGGGAGGCACAGCGGAGGTACGTCATACGCGGGCCACCTCGGGTCTTCGCCGCCCATTGGGGGGCTTGCGATCTGCGCAACCGTCGCCACTTTCGTGGGGCTTGGGAGGCCCAGCTGAGGCGTTCGTCGTGTTTTAGCCCTCGCCGCTGCGCCCTGTTGTGTTCACTCATTGGGCGCGTTTCGTCCAACGCCCCTGTGTTTCCATGTTGTCAAGTTGCCTTTCCTCGTCTTGGTGCGTTCTTCTGAAATCACTGCTGGATGCTCGTCTTGCGCACTGCGCGTCCTTCAGAGTGCCAGTCAGCATTGCGTTGTCTTGAGTATAACCGCCACAGTTATAGAACGGGTTGGAAACGTCGCAGGGTAAGTATTACAAGTATTGGAACCACGATGCTTCGCGTTATGTTGGTTACCATTGTTCGTAGTATGTGCCGTGATTTGAGTGTTAGTATGTTTAGTTAGATTCGTCTTGGCGTTGTAGTATTCGTAGTTGTATTAGTGGTCGTAGTATTTGTCCTCGCAGGAGTAACCGTAGTCGTAGTAGTAGTAGTCGCAGTAGCAGTAGCAGTAGCAGTAGTAGTAGTAGTAGTAGTAGTAGCAGCAGCAGCAGTAGTAGTAGTAGTAGTAATAGTAGTAGTAGTAGTAGTAATAGTAGTAGTAGTAGTAGTAGCAGTAGTAGTAGTAGTAGTAGTAGTGGTGGTGGTAGTGGTAGTGGTAGTGGTAGTGGTAGTGGTAGTGGTAGTGGTAGTGGTAGTGGTAGTGGTAATGGTAGTGATAGTGGTAGTGGTAGTGGTAGTGGTAGTGGTAGTAGTAGTAGTAGTAGTAGTAGTAGTAGTAGTAGTAGTCGTCGTCGTAGTAGTAGTCGTAGTAGTAGTCGTAGTAGGAGTAGTAGTAGGACTAGTAGTACTAGTGTTAGCATTGGTATGTGTAATCGTTAGTTCTACTACTCGTCATTATTAGTTTCCGTCTTATTAGTAGTAGTCGCAGTAGTAGTAGTTGTTGTAGTAGTAGTAGTAGAAGTAGTAGTGCGCTTCTGATCATGTTTAGTAGTTATCGTATTGTTAGTAGTCGACGTAGTATCAGCACTAGTATTAGTATTAACAGTTTTAGCGGTAGCTTCATCTTAATATTAGTTGTCGTATAATTGTGGTTGTTATTATTCATATGGTTGTTAGATGTTTGTTATGCGCTGTAACAGCATGATTACCCATCGGTCGTTGAAAGTAGGTGTTTTTGGAATCCCAGGTTCAAAAATATTCCTTCAGCGCCTTCCTACTTCAATGATCGAGTGGCTTCCCCTCTCCCCTCCTCTTCAGGGGGCGGGCGGAGACCCAATCTCTTGCCAACGCCTGCCTACTTCATGTTTCTACTGATTTCGTCCTACCGATGGGCACGGATATCACGATTCGCATTATTAAAAAGAACATTCGCAAGAATATTACTGTCATAATCCTCATCAGTATTGTTGCCACGATGACTATTATTGTGTTTCGTCTGCTTCTCCTTCTCCCAGCGCGTCCCCTGGCCTCCCCCTCGTCTGGGCACACGCCTCGGGCCACGATGCGCGCAAGCCCTCCTGCTCGTCGGCACCCCCTCACGTGAATCCACGCTGGTCCCGAGAGGACGCATTGCGCGAGTTTGCGTATCACGCGGCCGGCCTCGCGGATCGACGGGCCGTGTTCATGCACGTAGTTTGGCGCGCACGTCCTCTGTGGGCGCCCTCTCCTGCGCACCCCCGGGGCAGGAGATGTACCCCGAGGGGCCGCACTTCTCTGAGTTCTTCTACAACTCGGCGCCGCGCCCCGACGCCGCCCCACCCACCCACCCCCACGGGCGGTGCCCTGCAGGCATCGCAGCGCCGCCCCCTCCGCCAGGGGGAGGAGACAGAGCACGAGGACCACGAGCAGTAGGTCGGGCGTGTCCTCCCCCGACGATACCACATATATATGTGTACTTTTAAAAATGCCAAAATAGCAAAACCAACAAAAAAATGCTCACGGAATCGTCCCCAGACTATGTTTTGACTAGTTTGGAACGTTCCTCCTGTAGAGGGACAGACCCGACTTGACACGAGCAAGATGGCGCGGCATCTTGTCGACGCCGATCTTGGTCATGGTCCATGCCGGCCGTCGCCGGGTCGCGAGGACGATCTACGAATTATCGGTGTCGGGCGAGGGGGAAGGTGAGACGGAGAAGGCCTTCTCAGAAGGCTCGGGAGTCCCCCGGCCTTCTGAGAAGTGTTCTAAGCCTTCCCCAGAGACAGAAAAACAAACTTCTCAGAAGGCGCGAGGGCTTCTGAAAAGGCCCGCCGCCTTCTGAGAAGGCCTTCTCCTCATTTCCCCCCCCCTCGCTCGCCCGCCGCCGAAATTGGCGATGAGCAAGACGGACGGTGACCGATGTCGACACCGACTTTTCCGCGTTCCAGCAGCCTTGGCCACAGTCATCGATTCCTTCTCCCCCCTGTCGCGGGCCGTCTCCTCAGACCTCCAGGAGAGGAGCACCTCCGCGAGGGCACCGTGGGAGGGCCCAAACAGGTGACAGGCTATGAGCATTCGCCCTCCTCCTCCTCCTCCTCCGCCATTCCTTCCCTCCTCCTCCTCCATTCCTTCCCTCCTCCTCCTCCTCTTCCATTCCTGCTCCTTGTAAATAACTGCCCTCCCTATCGCACCACGAGGCCAGGTTTTAGGGCGGGCTGGGCGTTCCGCCTGAGACGTTTTCACCATTTATATTTCTGAAGCTTCAAAATTGGCAACAGTTTCACAGATGGAGGGCGGGTCGTTGTCAAAATGTGGTTCTCGCTTTAACGCCGCGCACATTCGTTTGAAAAGTGTGCAAGATTTTTACGGATTGAGAGCGATTCGTTTCCAAAATGTGGCTCTCGCGCCGCGCGCAGTTGTTTTAAACATGTGCAAGAGTTTCACGGATTGAGAGGGGCCCGTTTTCAAAATGTGGTTCTCGCTTTAGCGCCGCGCACATTCGATCTAAACATTTGCACGAGCTTCACGGATTGAGGGCGGTTCCTTTTCAAATGTGGTTCTCGCTTTAGCGCCGCGCACATTCGTTCAACAAAATTGCAAGAATTCCACGGAGTCCCATGATCAGCGTACCAGAAATCGCGTTTTGGAAGGATTCAGGATTATGCGGGCGCAACAGTTACGTTGATTCGCGGTGTTGAAATGCCAAGAATTGAGTTCTGACACGATTCAGGATCGTCAAGACGCAACAGTGAGGTTGACCCGTGGCGTTGGAATCCCGAGAACAGTGTTTTGGCATGCTTCAGGGTCTTCAAGCGGTTGTCTTCCACTAGGCAGTTCACTCGATGGATTTGAACCGTTGTAGGGGCCTATGAAGAGGGAGCTTGGAGGGCGGGTTTATCCCAGCACTGTTGATGACTCTTGGGTTCACACTGGTCCTCCTCCTCCTCCTGCCCGCCATCAAGAGAGCTCTACCTCCCTCGCCAGCGTACACTCCCTTCCTCAGGAGTCCGCATCCCCTTCATGGTGCACGGGCCCGCTGACGGGCTGCGTGATCTCCGCATGAAGTGGCAGACGGACACTGACGGACGTTTTAGAAGTACTCTCTGACGTTTGCCAAGAAGCGGGCATTAGCGACAAGCGGGCGCCGATCGGCAGCGAAGCAAACGCTGTCAGCTACAGCGCTCGGGCCACGGCATGGGCCACAGCCAGGCGGTGGCAGAAAGCAGCGGGGGCCGCTGGCGAGACAGCTCGCAGCCGCAGCAAGTGTGAGAAGGCGAGCTCTGGGTACCAGCGGAGGGAAAAAGTCGAGCCCAACGTCATCAAGTATTGCGTTCGGGGCCACGGCGTGCGAGATCCAGGCCCGGCCCACGACCCCAGCCGAAGGGCAGAGACTAGGGTGGACTGCGAGAAGGGGGAGCAGTGGCAGAAAATGGCGGGAGGAAGGAGAGACCACCGTCATCAGCTACAGCGCTCGGGCCACGGCATGCGAGAAGGGCAGGCAGTGGCAGCCTGCAAGCCGTTACAGCGACCTCGAGAAAGTGGCGCGTGTGGTGGCGAAGGACAGCCAGGCCCGCCCCACGACCCCTGCCACAATGGCGGGGACCAGGGTGGGCTGCGACAGCGGAGTGCAGTGGTGCCAAGCGGGGGAAGGAAGGTGAGCCCACCGCCATTCTCTCCAGCTCCAAGGCAACGGCTTGCGAGAAGGGCGGGCAGTGGCAGCAGGGACGGCACGCAGGGTCCATGCCCTCAGCTCCAGGGCAGGGATCACCTCGCGCGCAGAGTGCACATCTTGCACGGCAGGGCGCGCAGAGCACAAGCGATCAGCTGGAGTGCAGAGATCAGCTCGAAGGAAGCGCAGGAGTGCTCGGGCCACGGCGGTATGTCGCGGGCACCGGGAAGACGCGGTCGAGGTGCGGGAGCCGCGGCGGCGGCGGCGATCGTCAGTTACATAATTGAGGTCAGGGCCATTTTGGCTCAGCCGAGGGGACCGACAGACACGCGAGCCATGCCATCACCCATCGTGCTGGGATCTTCCCGTGTAGGGGCGGGGGGGGCGGGGGCAGCCTGCGAGGCAGGCTGGCGCCAGGCTGGGAGACGCAGCGTCATCAGCTACGTGTCAGCGTCAGTGCAGCATGCCCCGAAGCTCGGAGAGGCTGCGCGCAAGTAGTGTGCACCCACTGTCGGGCCCCCTTGCACGTGAGGCCCCTTGCGCGCCCAGGAATAGCCTTCCTCCTCCCCCTTCTCCTCCTCCTCCTCCTCCTCCTCCTCCTCCTCCTCCTCCTCCTCCTCCTCCTCCTCCTCTTCCTCCCTCCTCCTCCTCCTCATCATCATCCTCATCCTCATCCTCTGGCTAGCCAGCGTTCGTGTGCTGTCCACCCTTGGCGGCTTTCCCATGCCCCTCGGGAGGAAGGTTCGGCTGGCTCTTGCGCGGCTGCGGGGGCGGTGCGGCACGGGTAGTTAGTCCTCCTGAGCGGGGCCAGGAGGGACTGTACACGATCATGGGGCAAATGGGGAGGTTAATGTTGCTGGTGATAATGGTCAGGATGAGTATGAGGATGAGGATGATGATGCTGATGATGATGATGATGGTGGTGATGATGATGACGATGATGATGGTGATGATGATGATGATGGTGACGGTGACGGTGACGGTGACGGTGACGGTGGTGATGATGATGTTGACGATGACGGCGGTGATGATAGTGGTGGTGATGTTGATGGTGATGGTGATTGTGATGGTGAGGATGAGGATGAGGATGATGATGATCATGATGATCATGATGATCATGATGATCATGATGATGGTGATGGTGATTGTGATGGTGATGGTGGTGATGATGATGGTGATGGTGATGATGATGGGGGTGATGGTGATGATGATGATGATGATGATGATGATGATGGTGATGATGATGATGTTCGTGGTGATGGGGATGTGTGATGGTGGTAATGGTGATGGTGATGGTGATGGGCATGGTGATGATGATGATGACGATGAGGAGGAGGAGGAGGAGGAGAAGGAGGAGGAGCAGGAGGCGCCTTTCCATAGCGGGGGGAGATGGAGGAAGAGGAAGATGAGGAGAAGGAGGAGGAGGAGGAGGAGGAGGAGGAGGGGACCGGGAGGAGGAGAAAGAGGAGCAGGTGCGTGAGCGTTCCTGGTCTATTACCCTTTTCGGGGCCTCCTGGAGAATCGCAATGCCAGCGCTGTCGGTCTTAGGCAAAGGCACTTGGGGAGGCCTTCATGACTGCTAATTCGGTTGGGGCGGCACCAGGAATGCCTCGAGGCTTGGCGGGCCGTCCGTATGTCTTGTCATGTTTCTGTCGGTGTGTGCGTCTCCCTCTCTCTCTCTCTCTCGCTCTCTCCCGCTCGCTCTCATTGTGTTGTTGTGTCTCGCTCTCTCTCTCTCTCTCTCTCTCTTTCTCTCTGTGTCTCTCTTTTTTCTCTCTATTTCTCTCTCAATTGTTCTCTCTCTCTCTCTCTCTTCATCTCTCTCATTTCTCCCTAAATCTCTCTCTCTCTCTCTCTCGTCCTCTCGCTCTCTCTCTCTCTTCCTCTCTCTCTCTCTCTCTCTTATTATCTCTCTCTCTCTCTCTCTCTCTCTCTCCCTCTCTCTTTCTTTGTAGTATATCTCTCCAACCCCTGTTTCTTGTGTGTTACCTCTCTGCTGTATATTATTATATATCGCTCGTTCTTTCTCTCTCTCTCTCTTTCTCTCTCTCTCTCTCTCTGCCTCTCTCTCTCTCTCTATAGCCCTTCCTCTCTCTCTCCCTCTCTATCTCTTTCCCTCTCCTTCTAAGATAAGTTTGATGGAGACAGGTGTAACATTTAAGAATGTTTGTGTTTGTCTCGCTCTCTCGCTCTCTCGCCCTCTCTCTCTCTCTCTCTCCACATACATCTTATATAGACCACACGCCCTTTCTTTTTCTCTCTCTCTCTCTCTCTCCCTCGCTGGCTGAACATATATTCCTCTCTCTCTCTCTCTCTCTCTCTCTCTCTATTTGTGTGTGTGTTCGCTCGATTCCTCTCGCTTGCTTTCTGTTGCTATCGATTCCCATCCTCGCTCCACCTCGAAGTCTTGACAAGTCGCGACCTCGGGCGAGATCGACCAGAGCATGTCCTGGGACCCCGCGCGAAGCGTCCCGGCTTGCCTACAGGCCCACCAAAGAATGTTCTGAAAACCTTGTGCGGTCTGAATCCATCGGTCTTATGTTCTAAGAGCTTGTTATCAGGACATGTTCGGATTCTGAGACCATGTCGTGGTAGGCCTATAGGAATGACGGGACGGTCGGTCCCTGCTCAACCTGCACTCGCCGGCGAGGTGATGGGGACTGCGGGTTCGGTCTGCTCGCTGCTAGGCATCTTCCTCTATCAGCGGTACATGAGCACGTGGAAGTGCCCCGCGCAGCAACTCCACGAGAGGAGGAGGAGGAGGAGGAAGCGGAGGAGGAAGGGGAGGAGGATGAGGACTAGAGTAAACCCAAGAAGCATCAACCGATGCTGAAGTACACCTTCCTGCCCCAAGTCCCCTCCTCATACGTCCATACAAGTTGTCCTTTCCACTGCGGGCGCCCCCCCTTGAATGACGAGCGGCCGGTCGGTCCGCCAGTCAGACGGGGGCGCATGTTGTAAAGGATCCCCCATCCAGTTGAAGGACGCCCAGGGTAGCCTCATTTTGAGAAGCACATGTCCTCCATCCGTCTAAGCTTTACAGGGTGTCATAGTCGTGGACGTCTGCTCCGCGGAAGTACCACGCGAGAGCCCTGCAAGGAGGCCCAGGGACAGCCTCATTCTGAGAGGAGCATGCGCTCCACGAGTCTAATCGTTACAGGATGTCAAGTTTGTGGACGTATGCTTCGCGGAAGTCTCACGCGAGAGCCCCGTTTCGAAAGAGGAACCGCCCGTTGCCCAGAATGGAGCGCCAGACCCTAGAGGTCACGTGAGTGTAGACGGTGGACGTCGTTTTCGAATGTGCCCGAGGCCAAAGGGAGACCCCAACACGGTGGGGGCGTCCGTGGATGGATGTGGCCAGGGTGCTGCAGACCCTGGAGGGTTCCTTATCTGATGAGGGCGGCGGCGATGTCCGTGGCCGATCCACGATCATAGTTTCCACCGCCTTCCAGACCCTGGATTTCCTTGTCTACGGGTTTCTTATCCACTGCCCCCACCGTCTCGGGGGCAGGATTCGCCACCCACCCGCGCAGCCAAGAGGACAGTTTGAGCACGCGTACGGCGCCAGGGCGAGAGACACACTTTTTTGAAAACGACATGCCTTTTTCATCGGTTGTCTTTGGCTGCGTCGAGCGACGGTGTGCGACGCCAGCACAAAGCGAAAGCCCCCTTGCGAAGATCGTTGCTGTGGCCCACGCGTCACAGAGGCCCCCCTGCGGCGACGAAAGGACGCTGGAGATGATGAGGATGTGTATGTTGTGTTGCTGTTGGTGGCGGCGGCGAGCCTGGGAGCGCTCGGAGGAGGGGCTTCAGCATCTGGGAGCGCATGGGAGCGGCTGGGAGCGCCTGGGGCAGCCGAGCGACTGGGTCCAAATGAGCGTTTGGGAGCGCCTGGGGCAGCCTGGGGAGCGCCGGGGTCCAAGTTCGGGGTCGGCGAGGGGTGCCCGATGTGCCGATGTGTGTGTATGTGCTTGTTGTTCCTTAGGGGCCCCTTGCGGGGCCAGGAGGAATGTCGACGGTGAAGATCCGCAGGCGCGCACCGATTCGTGGACACAGGATGGCGAGGGTCGGGTCGGACGGGCGTGCGCCGATTCGTTTGCTGCTGCATCGTGTGGCGAGATCGGGGGTGGACAGAACCCCCAACAGTGACCTGTCGATTAGTGAATTGTCAGTTTTCGGTTCTCGAGGGCGCCGCGGCCGTTATTTTCCAGGCTTGCGCCCGCCAGGTTTGGGCCTCAGGTCGTTTTTACTAAACCACGTTTTACCAAAGGGGGGTCTGTCCATCCCCGACGAAAACTGCGGCTGCGCACCTCACATGTGTGTTGCATCGGCTGGTGAGGGTTGGGCCGGACGGATGCGCGTCGTATCTTTCCCCGTATCACGGCCAGGGTCGGGTCGTATGGACGCGCGTAGATGTTTCATCGGGTGATGAGGGCTGGCTTGCCTGTAACGAAGCAGGTTCGTATTGTGTTGCATCGGATGGCGAAGTTTGGGCCGGATGGATTTGAATCGAAACAATGTGTTAAAGAAGATGGTTCGGGTGGGGCCTTGTGGTTGTGCGCGGCGCTAAGGCGGGGACCACATTTTGAAAAGGAGCCATCCTTCATCTTGGGAGCTGCTGCAAGTTTTGAACATGAGCGCGCGGTGTGCTAAAGCCTGAGCCAAAAAACGATTGGGCCTTCAGATGTTTAAGAAACGGCTGCAATATTTCAAGACGAACGCGCGTGGCGCCATGGCGAAATTCGCATTTTGAAAACGACCCGGGCTCCATCCTTGAAGTTGTTGCAAATTTCAATTTGCAAGATCGGAGTTGGCGGGGAAATCTCAGGCGAAACACGAAGTGAGTGGAGGGAAAAACGAGGTGGGAGGAGTCAGGGGGCGAGGGACGAGGCCTGTGGAGGGAGGGAGGAGGAGCAGGAGGAGCAGGATGACAATGGGGAGGGGGGGACAGAGGTGGTAGGCGGAAGCGAGGAAGAATCTTACAATCTGGGGGAGCACGATCAGGGGGGCGGCAGGAGCACACTGAGACGGCGAAGTTGGCAAGTCCTGGTCGTCATCGCACCTCCGCGATTCGAGAAGCGGTCGTCGCCTTCCTCAGCGTTTCGGATTCCCACGCGCGTGTGCGTGTGCGGCACCGACACGCGATACACATCTCCAGTTAACGCGACAAAGTTCTGGAATAGGCCACACCCGTGCGCACCGCTGCAGTAGAGTGAACTCATTCGAACCCGGCTGTGCCTCCACAGGATGGGCAGATTGCACCGTTTCCGTTCATTTTCCCGCAGGGGCTCCAGCAGATAAAGAAGGGCGGGGGGAGAGTGTGGTATTGCATCGGCAAATCAATGTTTTCCTCGTCCTCCTCCTCCTCCTCCTCCTCCTCCTCCTCCTCCTCCTCCTCCTCCTCCTCCTCCTCCTCTTCACGTTTCCAACCGTGCGCGAAGGGAGAGCGGCGACGGTTTTGAAAACAAGCTCGCTACCGCTCCCGCCCAACGACCCCGCCCCCCACCCCCGCCACGCAAGACGACGACGAGAGAGAAGAGCCGTGCACGTCAGAGGTGCGTTGGCAAATGAGCGACACAGCAAGTTCCGCTGCTGGAGGCGCGGCTCCCAAACAAGAAGACGCCGTGTAGACACCAACAGCGACGACGGCGGCGGCGGCGGAGGCGAGGGGGGAAGACGGCGAAGGGGGGTGCAGGAAGGCGAGGAGGAGGGCGAGGAGGAAGCAACACTGGCAGACAGACCAAAATTGGCGCCCCCTCCCCAAACCCGCCCCCCCGACACACACACACACACAGCCCGCGGGACGGAGCGGGCGGACCCCCCCTCCAAGGCGGTGGGACGGCGACGCACCATCAAGACCTCTCCACCCCGGCTCCTCCTCTGCCTCCTCCTCCTCCTCCTTCTGCTCCTCCTCCTCCTCGTCCTCGTCCTCCTGCTCCTCCTCCTGCTCCTCCTGCTCCTCTGCCTCCTCCTCCTGCTCCTCCTCCTCCTCCTCCTCCTCCTGCTCCTCCGTAGCGGCCCTGCCAGGGAGGAGGAGGAGGAGGAGGCGGAGGAGGAGGCGGAGGAGGAGGAGGAGGAGGGCGGGGAGAGTGGTGCTGGAGTGCGGCACTGCACCGGCAGCTCAGCTTATCCCGCGACTGTCTCATCTGCTGCCTCCTTCGTCTCCTCCGCCTCCTCGTTTCAGCCGTGCCTCGGCAGCCACTCTCGGCGCCTGGTGTCCAGGGGCAGTCTGGGTTTGAGCACCGTCCTGCAGGCAGGGTCTCCTGCCACGTCCCTGATCTCCTCCCAGAGGGGTCTCTACGGTAGAGCTGTACATGTGAGCAGACGCGGTCTTCTCACTGCACTTCCTGGTTCCACCGTGGTTCGAGTAGGAGATCAAATGCATAATTGATGTACGCCAGAATTGATGTGTTCGTCCAGTTGTCGAAGGAACACGCAGCAGTCCACGAGCGTTTTACATTCCCCTCTCTAGATGCGACGAAACATCGATTTCGAGATACATCAATTCTGTAGTTGATCCCCTACTCGAGTGGCTGGAGCGTGTGTTCTTTCCGATCAGCCCCCGAGGGTGCCCAGCTTGGCCGCGGCGCCTCCCGCTTTCGGGCGCGATGCACGCCAGTTCTCTCCGTTCCAGGCCGAGGTCCCCTCGGGCTCGCTTGCGTGCGTCTCGCGCGCTCGGCGGCCTGCATCAGGCATCGGCTCGTTTCACCCCGCTGCCCAGCCTGCCCCTTCCCCTCTACAGTCGAGCTTGATTACAGAACATACCCATGCCAAGAAACACCCTGCTCGCCTCCAGGGTGCCCTGGGTTTCTTGGGTGTCGATGGTTTTGCCATGGAACGCGTGACGTTCCCAAACCAAGAATCGATGGACGTCCTGGGGTCTCAGGTTTGGGTTTCGTGTGGAAGGTTTCTTGTGGAAGGGCCCCTACTGTAGTGGGTCGACCATGCCGAAGCGAGGGTACCATTTTGTCCTGTCTATCCCGACATGTGCTATCCGCATGTCCTTTCGTGTTCTGGGACCATGCTGCCGTCGGAAGAGTCTTCCTTCCCCTCGCGTGTCCTCTCTCTTCCAATCAAGTCCGACTGTACATGATGCAGGTCGTCCTCCTTTCTCTTGTTGCCGGCAAGCCTTTACAGGCGTCAAGCGCCAGTGGGCTTCAGCACAGGAATTGGACCCTTCTGCTCCCGCGTTCCGGAGGAGGAGGAGGAGGAGGAGGAGGAGGAGGAGGAGGAGGAGGAGGGGTCGAGAGGGGGCGATAAGGAGGAAGGGGGCGACGAGGAGGGCGAGTGGGAGGATGAGGGCCAGGAGAGCGGGGTGCAGAGGAATGATGATGAGGACCAAGAGGAGGAGGAGGGTGATGGCGAGGAGGAGGAGGAGGAGGAGGGCGAGGGGGAGTCGGAGGGACGAGGAGGTAGACGAGGACGACGCGGAAGTGGGATGAGTGGGAGGATGAGGCGGCGGAGGAGGAGGAGGAGGAGGAGGAGGAGGAGAAGGAAGAGGAAGGCGAGGATGAGGATGATGGGGAGGAGTAGGACCAGAGTAGTTAGACTCAAGACTCATCAACGATAATGGAATACACCATTCCTCCAAGTTCTTTCTTCATAGGCCCCTACAGGGGTTCATTTTCACTGAGGGGAGCGCCCCGTTGGAAGACAACCGTTTGAAAATCCTGAGAGTATCAAAACACGAGTCTCGGGACTCCAACGCTACGAATCAATTTGACTGTTACGGCTTGACGATCCTGAATCGTGCCAGAACACCATCTCGGGGATTTCAACACCGCGAGCAACGTAAGCGTTGCGCTCTGACAGTCCGACATCGTGCCAAAACACTGTTTCAGGGACGTTAGCCATGAGAACCCTTCAAACCGTGTAAACTCTTAAATCGGATGCGCGCTAAGGCGGGAGCCACTTTTTGAAAAGGAGCCGCCCTCAATTCGTCAAACTCTAAAATGATTGTGCGCGGCGCGAAGGCGAGAGCCACATTTTGAAAACGGTCCGCCCTCCATCCGTGAGACTCTTGCATATTCTCTGCTTGAGGATCATGAATGGCGAGGAAGTCTCAGGCGAAACGCCCGGTCCGCCCCACCGACCCGCCTCATTGTGCGACAGGAAGGAGTAATGAATGAGGACAAGGGATGGAGGAGGAAGGCGAGGAGGGGGAGAGCGAGGAGGGCAAGAAGCGGACGATGTTCAGACGCGAGCAGGGCTGGCGCGCAGGTACCGGAATATGATGATCACTACGAACCTCGTTCTCTCCGCCTTCGCGGTCCTGGACCCAGGGCGGGCCGCGCCGCATCAGGCAGCCGGCGGGACGCCGTGATCGTCGCCGTCGTCGAGGGGGAGGGGGAGGGGGAAGGGTTTGCAGGGGAGGAGGAGGAGGAGGAGGAGGAGGAGGAGGAGGAGGAGGAGGAGGAGGGAGGAGGAGGAGGAGGAGGAGGAGGAGGGAGGGAGGAGGGAGGAGGGAGGAGGAGGAGGGGGGGAGAAGAAGGAGGGAGGAGGGAGGAGGAGGACGAGGAGGAGGAGCAGGGGAGGAGGAGGAGGAGGGGGGAGGGGGAGGCAGATGATGGGGGAGTCGTGTAGGGGGGGAGCGGGGAGGAAGGGGCAGGGGGGAGGAGAGGAGGAGGAGGAGAGGAGGGAGGAGGAGGAGGGAGGAGAGGAGGAGGAGGAGGAGGAGGGGAGGGGGGGGAGGAGGGGGCCGGAGGGAAGAGCCGTGTGGCGTCGGCCGACGGCCCCGCACCCGGACAACAGGTGCGCACGGGGGGGGCTGGCGCTTGCAGCAGGCAGCAGCAGCAGCTCCACCGGAGCCTCGCCGCTGTTCTCCGTTCGCGGCCCTCGGCGGGAGAGTACGCAAAACAGAAAGCAACGACAGCAACGACATAAACAAAACAACAACACAACAACAACAACAACAACAACAACAACAACAACAACAACGACAACGACAACGACAACGACAACGACAGCAACAACCACAACCACAACAACAACAGCAACAGCAACAGCAGCAGCAACAACAACAAACAACAAACAACAAACAACAAACAACGAACAACAACAACAACAACAACAACAACAACAACAACAACAACAACAACCAGCACCACAACAACAACAGCAGCAGCAGCAACAGCAGCAGCAACAGCAACAGCAACAGCAACAATCAGTATCCCTCATGCGCGATGTTTCCACGAAGCATGCGACCATCATGATAACCATCCACGTAACGGAGGACCCTTCTTCAAAAGCGAGGTCCGTCATTCCCATTCCCAGATATCCCGCCCAATGAGGTCATGCAAACACCTCCTCCGAGGAATTTCAACATACCCCGCCTCGAAAACACACGCCCGCGCCTTGCTGCGCCGATGCGAGACCGCCAGTGAAACCCCAGCGAAGGGTAAAGCACAAGGAAGTATCGAACGACAGGATTGCCTTGGTGGGGATGGGGGCTGTCGGCGGTGAGGCAAGGACCTGGCCCTGAATAGAAAGGGAGGACGTCTCGAGCAGGACTGCTGTTGTTGTTGGGAGCGGCGCCAATGCTGAAGAGAGTAGAGCGCTAGTCCAGCGTAAAACAAAACGAAGTCTCGAGCGGCAACGCTGGTTTTGTTGGGACGGCGGCTCTCGGCGGCGAGGAGGAACACCGCCTTGAGTAAGAAGGGAGGGAGCATCGAGCGGGAGCCGTGGTTTTGTCGGGACGGGGGCTGTCGGCGGCGAGGAACAGCACCGTCCCGATGGAAAAGAGAGGAAATCTCGAGCGGGAGCGTTGTTCTTGCTGGGAGCGGCGCCAATTCAAAAGAGAGTTGGGCGCCAGTCCAGCGTAAAACTGAAGAAAATCTCGGGCGGGAGCGCTGGTTTTGTCGGGGCGGCGGTTTTTGGCGGCGTGGAGGAACACCGCCTTGAATAAAAAGGGAGGGAACATCGAGCGGGAGCCGTGGTTTTGTCGGGACGGGGGCTGTCGGCGGCGAGGAACAGCACCGCCTTCAGGAAAAAGGGAGGAAGCCTCGAGCGGGAGTGTTGTTCTTGCTGGGAGCGGCGCCAAGTCAAAAGAGAGTTGGGTGCCATTCCAGCGTAAAACGGAAGGAATTCTAGGGCGGGAGCGCTGGTTTGTCGGGGCGGCGGCTTTCGGCGGCGAGGAGGAGCATCGCCGTGAGTGAATTAGCCTTGCGAAAAACCCAACCATACGCAGTTGTGAACACCGCAATTGTGAATACCATCTTCGCCCACGCTCCCTATGTGGCCACGGCTCCCCGCCGGAGCCCAACATGCTCAAGGACACGTTCGCGGCCGTTTTCGCGGGCGCCGACGACGACGAGGACGGCGCCCCCCTGACCGAGGACCAGAAGCAGGAGAGGGCTCTGAGAGCCACGAGGGAAGCTGCCACTGGCGCCCCTCGTGGCTCGTGGCGCTGGGTCCTGGCACCCCCAGTAGGGCCTTCGGTGGAGCTCTCTATGGGGCCACGAAACGTGTGAGGGGTGTGCCAAAATGGGTGCGGGTACCGCATGCGAGTTCCGCCACGTGTGACCCTAGGTGGAGCCCCCTATGGGGCCACGAGACGCGTGAGGGGCGTGCCAAAATGGGGCGGGGATGCCATGCGAGCTCCGCCACTGGGACCGCAGGTGGAGCTCCCTATGGGGCCACGAGACGCGCGAGGGGCGTGCCAAAATGGGGCGGGGATGCCATGCGAGCTCCACCACTAGGACCTTTTAGGCGGAGCTCCTTATAGGGTCACGAAACGCGCGAGGGGCGCGCCGACAGAGACACGCGCGGCGAGCAGAGGCAAGGAAGGGGAGGAGGGAGGAGGAGGAGGAGAGGAGGAACGCGGGGCACCGTTTCTTCAAAACGAGGACCGAACACCACAGAATGGCTGGGAAAAGGGAGGAAGCTTCGAGCGGGTGCGTTGTTTTTGGTGGCGGGGGGGGGGGGGGGGGGGGCGGCGCCGATGAGAAAAAAACTTGCGCGCCAGTCCAAGGTACATCGGGAGGAAGTCTCGAGCGGGAGCGCTGGTTTTGTTAGGACGGCGGTTCTCGGCGGCGAGCAAGAACACCTGCCCGGGTTAAACATGGAGAAAGTCTCGAGCGGGAACGTTGTTGTTGTTGATGTTGTTGTTAGTGTTGTTGTTGTTGTTGTTGTTGCTGCTGTCGCGGTTGTTGTTGTTGGTGTTGTTGTTGTTGTTGGTGGTGTTGTTGTTGTTGTTAGGGGGGCGGTTTGGGCGGCCCCCCAAACCGCTGGAGCGCGAGCCTCATTGTCAATGAAAATTTAGCCGGCGCCTCGACGAGACCGCGAGGGCGCCTTTAAGGTTTCCAGCAATAATAATTGCTTAGTAGTTAACACTCAACAACAACAACAACAACAACAACAACAACAACAACAACAACAACAACAGCAGCAGCAGCAGCAACAACAACAACAACAGCAACAGCAACAGCAATAACAACAACAACAACAATCATGTTAAAATTGTTCGATCCGACCTGCTCACGTGCCATTCAATATGTATATCCCAAACCCCCGGCACCCGCCCTCGTCGTCTTCGATCGTACCCCCTTGGGGGTATCACGTACCACGCATCTACTGCAGCACAAGGGAAGACAGGACGGGTGGAAGGAAGAGGAAGACGAATGGAGCACGGGAGAAGTTAGCAGGAGGGTGGCAAAGAGCAGAAAACAAGTGGTAGAACCAGACGGGCAGATCGGGTGGGCTGACCCATAGCGGGCAGGTCGGGAAGGCGAGCCCAGGCGACGAGGTCGAGCAGGCGGGTTGTTGAAGCGTGGGACCTGCGTGAATCGCGAGGAAGTTTTGAGCGATAGCGCCTTTCCCAAGTAAACCGCGAAAAAATCCAAAGCGAGAGCGTGATTCCTGAGCGCCGAGGGCACATCGTCCGAATACATTGCGAGGAAGTCCCACGCGAAGGCGCGATACGTACATGAATTGTGAAGAAGTCCCGCGCGACAGCGCGAGTTAGGGAATAATACATTGTGAAGAAGTATCAGGCGGGAGCCGTTGATGCTGTTGTTGTGAATCGAGGGCCAGGGGCCCAGTTTGAGCCCCGTGACTTTCCTTGACAAAAAGCAGAATGCGAGCCCCGGGGGTAGCAATTAAATTGAAAAACACAATGTTCACGGGAGGGGGTGATCAACAAAGTTATCCGTAAAGGCTTCGCCCCATGCCGCCGCCCCCCTTGCAATCAGAATGGGGCATGCCATAGCTATGTTGTATTTTCCCGACGCCGTCGTGAAACAATGTCGGAACCTCGTGTTAGGGCAATTGACAAGTGGCATACCATATTTACTAGGTTGTATGGCTTCGGGGACACGAATATTTAGTAATTGCGAAGGTGTATGACATCGGGGACGCGAATATTCAGTATGTTGCATGGGTGTATGGCTTCGGGGGCGTAATTTACAAGGTTTATGGTTTCGGGGACGCGAATATATGTAATTCACAAGTGCTGGAGACGCGAGTATAGTGTAAGTTATAAAGGTTTGTGGCTTCGGATACGCGAATAGTGTGCAATGTACCAGGGAATCAATATACCAGGGAATCTGGTTTCGAGGTCGCAACTATAATGTAATTTGCGCAGGTGTTTGCCCTCGGGGATGTGTATGACTTCGGACATGCGAAGTTTGAATCATTTACGGATGTGTACGACTTTGGATATGCGGTTATCGCGTATTTTACAACGGTCTATGGTTCAGGATCGCGGATATTGCGTCAGTCACAGGGTTCAAGGTTTCGGAAACGCTAATATTGCATAAGGGACAAATGTTTATGGCTTCGGGGACGCGAATGTCGCATGATTTACTACATGTGTGGCCTCGGGTGCGCAGGCATTGCGTAATGTACGCGGGTGTATGGCTTCGGGGACACGAATTTGGTACATGTTGCAAGGGATTCTGGTTTCGGGGACGCGAATATTGTGTAATTCGCGAGGGTGTATGGCTTCGGGGGCGCGAATATTGTGTAATTGACGGGGGGTTGGGCCTCCACGTATTCTTATGTGTCCCACGCCCCCCCCCCCCCGAGGAATTCAGAACACGCGATTCGGGCGTGGTAACTAGGTTCCTTCTCGGCTCCCCCCTCCCCTCGCGCGGACAGTAACAATTTACAGTAGGAAGCATAAAGCAAGCCTATAACAGTGGAAATTGGAACGTGCAACTGGCGCAGGGAACAGCAAACCCTAGCCCTACAGCCTGGTGGCCCCACAAGGGGGCCAGCGGATTCTTGAGCAGTGAGAATACAGCAACAACAACAACAACAACAACAACAACAGCAGCAGCAGCAACAACAACAACAGCAACGACAACAACACCAACACCAACACCAGCAGCAGCAGCAACAAAAACAAGAACAACAAAAACACGCTACAGGACAACCGCGTGCCACGGCTGAAATCTGAGGTGAGCGTCCGCGCGGAAGCTGTTGTGCACGAGGGTGGGGAGCCATCACAGCACGATGTTCCGCGGTGCTCGGCAGGAGAACGTGGACTCCACGAAGCCGGCGTTCGGGGAGCTCGGGAGCAGGGGAACGAAGAGGTTGCCAGTGTTTCTCTCTGGCGCGTCCCCGCGCGTGAGTGCCCCGCCCTCAGTGCGCGGACGCTGTGAACTAGACGTTCAGGGAGGCTTGGAAGTGCAGGGGGCATCTGATGTTCACAAAAGGGCTTCTTGTGCAGCAGGCTGGATACCGAGGCGGATGATGGCCAGGGTAAGGAAGCTTTGGAGGCCGCCGCGACAGGAGGCAGGGGTGCCGTGGCCAGAAGCTGACGATGCACACCACCGTGATGCCGATCGTGGTCAGGCAGATGATGAGGTTCTCGCCCGGGGTGAGGCGGCAGTCCCCGTGGGTCGAGGCTGTGAAGCGCAAGGGGGAGGCCGGGCGGGCTGGCGAAGGAGCTGCCTACGCCTCGGCGTGCGGCAGCTCGGCGCGGGGCGGCTGCGGCGCCGCGCGGTCACCGCCTCGGGGTCGGCGGCTCGCACCGCTGGCAGTGCTCGGCACAGCATGGGGGCATGGCGTTGCAGCAGTGCCGCAAGGAAGGCGAGGCGTCGGAGGGTAGGCACCCGAGTGGCCGCGCCCGTGTTCCCCATTGGGCATTCGGGATAGCACGAGAGAAGTACAGGGAGGAGGAGGAGGAGGAGGAGGAGGAGGAGAGGAGGAGGAGGAGGAGGCAGAGGAGGAGGAGGAGGAGAGGAGGAGGAGGAGGCAGAGGAGGAAGAGAGTGGAGGAGGAGGAGGAGGAGGAGGAGGAGGAGGAGGAGGAGGAGGAGGAGGAGGAGGAGGCAGAGGAGGAGGAGGAGGAGGAGGAGGAGGAGGAGGAGGAGAGAGGAGGAGGAGGAGGAGGAGGAGGAGGAGGCAGAGGAGGAGGATGAGGAGGAGGAGGAGGAGGCGGAGGCGGAGGCGGAGGCGGAGGCGGAGGGGGAGGAGGAGGAGGAGGGGGAGGAGGAGGAGGAAGAGGCGGAGGGGGAGGAGGAGGAGGAGGAGGAGGAGGAGGAGGAGGAGGACCAGTGTAAACCTCCATCCAAGCTACCTCTTCATAGGCCCCATATAAAGATCAATTCCCATTGAGGCAAGTGCCCCGTTGGGGGACAACCGTTTGAAGATCCTGAAGAGCGTTCAATTACCATTATCGGGACTCCAACGCTACGAATCAATTTGATTGTTGTGTCTTGACGATCCTGAATCGTGCCAGAACACAGTTCCTGGGATTCCCCCGCGCATCAACATTATTGTTGCGCCCTGAGTCTTGAATCGTCAGAAAACATAATTCCTGGTACGCTGACCATGGAAATCCGTGTAACGGCTGCAAATGTATAAGATGAGTATGCGCGGCGCTCAGGCGAGAGCCACAGGTTGAAAAGGAACCGCTTTAGATCCTTGAAACTCTTGTAAATTGTTCAGACACATGTGTGTGGCGCTAAGGCGAGAGCCACATTTCGAAAACCGTCCGCCCTCAATCCGTGAAACCCGTACAATGGTACAAGACGAATGTGCATGGCGTTAAGGCGAGAGCCACACTTCGAAAACCGCCCGCCGTCAATACGTGAAACCCTTACAATGTTGCAAGACGAATGTGCGCGGCGCCAAGGCGAGAGCCACATGTTGAAAACGGCACGCCTTCCATCCATGAAACCCTTGCATAATGTTGAGACGAATGCGCGCGGCGCTAAGTCGAGAGCCACATTTTGAAAACGGCCCGCCCTCAACCCGTGAAACTCTTGCAATGTGGAATGGGACGTGCGTGGCGCTGAGGCGAGAGCCGCATTGTGAAAGCGGCCCGTCCTCCACATTTGAAACGGCTGCCCACTCTTTTTCTCGGCTTCAGAACCAGACTTGACGAAGGAAGTCTCAGGCGAAACGCCCGGCCCGCCCTTCCAGCTGGCCTCGGGGTGCGATGGGGACGAGTTCGTGGCAAGCACAGGGAACGGAGGAGGAGGAAGGGGGAGGCGCGTGCCGAGGCCGCGGCCGCTCCCCACTCCCTCCCCCGTTTCTCCGCTTCCTCGGCCGCCGCCCCGCTCCTTGGCGACCACTCGAGAAGCTCCTGCCCCTGGGCGCAGCGAGCCTCCCCCCGACCCCCTTCCCCCCTGGACGGCGAGGGCCCTGCTGGATAGGTCAGGTCAGCGGCTGCGCGCTCCGCGCTCACTTCCTGCCCACCTCCTGTCATTCCTGTCCTCCTCCTCCTCCTCGCTCTCCTCCTCCTCCTCCTCCTCATCCTCCTTATCCTACTCTCCACCTCCTGTCATCCCACTCCTCGTCGTCCTCCTCCTTCTCGTCCTCCTCCTCCTCCTCCTCCTCCTCCTCCTCCTCCTCCTCCTCCTCCTCCTCCTCCTCCTCCTCCTCCTCCTCCTCCTCCTCCTTCCTCTCCCTCCTCCTGCACCCGGCGCAGGACATCATGATGTTCGCCCGCGTAAACGTGCGCTTCGGGAGCCCGCCCGGCCCCCTCCTCGCTGCCCGCGGCCCCGGGCGCGCCAGCTCCCCCACGCTCGGTCGGCCGAGCTCGCGCTCCCGCTTCAGTGGCAGGAGACGCTCGCGTTCCTCGGTATCGTTGAGCCGATCCCCAGCCCCAGCCCCATCCAGATCCCCACCATCTCATCCCCCCAGTTGGGGATGTACCCTTCGAAGTCTGACAGAAACTG
This sequence comes from Prorocentrum cordatum, assembly GCA_963575745.1. Taxonomy (NCBI): domain Eukaryota; class Dinophyceae; order Prorocentrales; family Prorocentraceae; genus Prorocentrum; species Prorocentrum cordatum. Next base: position 82,131 of record CAUYUJ010022269.1, read on the forward strand.
CCTACATCCCCATCTAGGGGGGTAAACCGGCCAGTGGGGCACAGGCCACGTGAATGGGGATAGGGATCGGTTAGACGATGTTCAGTTCCTCATCGGGCATTCGGGTCGACATGAGAGAGGTTGAGCGATGGGGAGTGCGGCAGGAGGAGCAGGAGGACGACGATTGGGAAGAAGGAAGATGAGGGGAAGGAGAAGGAGTTGTGAGAGGGGGGGCCTCTTCTATATCCTCAGGAGGAGGAGGAGGAGGACGACGACGATGGGCGGAGCAGGAAGACGAGGGCAATGAAAAGGAGTTGGGAGAGGGGGAGGGAGGGGGGTTCCCTCTGGGGGAAGCCCCCGCCTCCCTCTGGCAGAGGCCTCCGCCTCCCTCTGGGGGAAGCCTCCGCCTCTGGGGGAGGCCTCCCTCACACAGCGAGCCTCCCCCAGAGGGGAGGCCTCCGCCTCCGCCCCTGGGGGAGGCCTGCTGCTGCTGCTGCTCCGCCTCTGGGGGAGGCCGTCGCCTCCTCCGTCTCCTGCTGCTACGGCGGCTGCTGCTCCGCCTCTGGGAGAAGGCCTCCTCGGCATCGTCCGCGTCCTGCTGCTGTTGCTGCTGCTGCTGCTGCTGCTGCTGCTCGTCGTCCTCTCCGTCTAAGCGATTCGGCGGACCCGTTGTTGCTTGAGCTCACATTGGCTGCTGATCCCAAGGCATACTCATCAGGACAAGGGGAGGAAGGTGTGGAGGGATGATGGTGATGATGAGGTTGATGATGATGGTGGTGAGGATGAGGAAGAAGACGAGGGTGAGGGTCAGGATGAGGATGATGATGAGGGTGATAATGAGGATGAGGATGATGGTGATGATGCTGATGACGACGACGACGCTGATGGTGATGGTGATGATGATGACGATGATGGGGGTGGTGATGATGGTGGTAGTGATGACGACGGTGATGATGGTGGTGACGATGGTGATGGTGATAATGGAGATGGCGTTGGTGATGATGATGATGATGATGATGGCGATAATGGTTGTGATGATGCTGAAGAGTATGAAGATGGTGGTGTTGATGCTGATGGTGACGATGCTGATGGCAATGATCATGATGTGATGATGACGATGATGGCGAGGGTGATGATGAGCACGATGATGGCGATGATGATGCTGGTGATGATTAGTAGGATGGTGATGGTGATGATGATGATGATGATGATGGTGATGATGATGGTGGTGATTGTGCTGATGATAGTGATGATGCGGGTGGTGACGACGATGATGATGATGAGTATGGTGATGATGATGATGGTGATGTTGATGGCGTTGGTGGTGACGACGATGACAGCGATACTAATGATGATGGTGATGGGGAGGAGGAGGAGGAGGAGGAGGAGGAGGAAAATGATGCTGATGATGATGATGCAGATGATGATGTCAGGGATGCTGGTGGCGCTGATGATGATGGTGCTGGTGCTGCTGATGCTGATGCTGCTACTGCTGATGATGATGATGATGATGATGACGATGATGATGAGCATGATGATCGTGATGACGATTAGGAGGAGGAGGGGGGGAAGAGGGGGAGGAGGAGGAGGAGGAGGAGGTGGACGACCACGGCGAGGTCGATGAGGAATGGCAGGACGGGGCGAGCCGACGGCCACGCACGCTCCCGCATCTTCGTGGTTCTCTTCGGCCTCGCCCTCCGCGCCTGTTCTTCAAGAGGACGCCTCGGCGTCGTCGCCGTCCTCCTCATCCGCCCCCGTCCTTCACTCATCCTCACCACAAGGTCCCCCCTCCCTCCTCCTCCTTGTTCTCCTCTTCCTCGTCCCCCTCCTGTCCTTGGCTCCGTCCTCCTCGGGCTCGTCGTCGTCCCCCTCTCTTCCCTGCCCGCATCTTGCCCCCGCATCGCCCTCCCCCATTGATGGGCGATGAGTGGCAGGTTGGGTGGGCGTGGGAGGAGGGGGGGACGAATGACGAGGGTGGGCGCAATGGAGGTCGCGGGGCGAGGGGTGTGATAGGCGAGGGAGGACGGTCTACCAGGATTCCTTCTGCTCCGTCTCGTCATCTTCTCTCTCTCTCTCTCTCTCTCGTTCTGTCTCTCTCTCTCCCTCTCTCTCTTTCTCTCCCTCTCCCTTTCCCATCCCCCTTCCCTTCTTCTTGCCCCTTCCTCGTTAGTGTCCACATCATTACAGGCCTCCCCACTGCACTGAAACGAGGACGGGAGGGGAGGATAATGGGTAGGATAGTAGAGAGGAGGGCGAGGAGGAGGATGGAGGAGGAGGGTGAGGAGGAAGAGGACTACGAATCGAAAACTGCTAGCTCATCCACTGGGACTAGTTCACGTATTGGGCATCGCACAGACTCACCAGGCCTAGCTCCCTGGCTGCACAAAGCCACCCAGGAGGTTGAATACGACGACGACCGCTACGAGGACGAGGAGGAGGGGAAGGACGAGGAGAGGTGGGGAGCAATGGCAAGGAT
>CAUYUJ010022269.1:92085-109585 GCA_963575745.1 Prorocentrum cordatum
GCTGGGGCCTTTTTCCCTCTTCGCCTCGGCCCGTCAAGGGTCGACAAAACAGGGTGCCAGGATCACAGCCTCTGCAATGCCGCTCGGCTCACGCCTGCAAATATGGTGGTGCAACCTTTCCAGACTATGCGGAGCTCAAGTTGTGTGAGTATCGCCAGCAGGACATCGAGACCGAGAGCACAGTTGCCCCATCTTCCACTGGAGTGTTAGGGGACTCGTCTTCGTCCCCGTGGTCGCAACCTTCTTCGAGTTCGGCTCAGGATGCGGCTCAGGCACTTCGTTGGGCAGCTGATTTTGAGGCCCCCTCGTCGAACCAGCACCAGACGGAGTTCACGCTCGTTACTTACAATGGCAACACGTGGACCACTGTTCAGGCTTTCCTGGAATGGCTGGTGTTGGACAAGCATTTGCAACCAGACGTACTCCACGTGCAAGAGCATCGCCTCAGAGGAGGCGACCAATTAAAGAGTGCTCAATCTTGGTCGCATGCTCGTGGGTATCGCTTTCTCGCCAATGGCTGCCAGATCACTGGAAGCACGGCGACGTCGACCTCGAGCGGCGTGGGTGTGCTGAGCCTCAACAGTCTGCCGAGCGTCCCCTATGTGCCTCATGGGGAGTACGCCAAGTCTCGCATGTTTTTTCAAAGAACGGTGATTGGCAGCATGCAGATCCTCCTTGCCTCTGTGTATGGCATCACCAGTGTTGGCCAGGCTGGGAACTTGGAGCTCTTCGCCTCTCTGATCCAAGTTCTGCGTGAGTCTTGCCTACCCTTTATCGTGGCTGGAGACTGGAATGTGGAGTCAGAGTGTTTCGGGCGGGACACGTTTCTCAGAGCTGGATTTCTTGGTCACCTCCATGCGGAGATTGTTCATGGCGGCCGCCCTACTTGCAATGAGTCGCACTACGACTACTACATCGTCAGCGACATCCTGCTGCCCTTCATCAGGAGCGTGGGTGTGATTGACGACACCCCTGTGGGCCCACACAGGGCCGTGGTGCTGAGGCTCGCTGGTCTCGGCGGGTCGAACTTTGTGTATCGTAGAGTGCAGCAAGAAAAGTTTTTGATGCCAGCTTCGGGGCAGCCACTTGTGCCTGGTGATGTCTCGTCCTGGCCAGGTTTCGAGTTGGAAGAAAACGAGTCTCTGGACAGCCTCGCTCGCAGGTGGTTTTCTTCGGCTGAGCTCTATTTAAGCCTCTTTTTGGCTATTCCCATCGCCGAGAGGCCTAGGTTTTGTGGCCGCTCAGCTGGATGCAAGCTCGAAAAAGTCCCGATTGCCTGCGAATGGGGGAAGAGCCTCCGTAGGAAAGCCAGCCCATCCACCCAGAAGTGGCTCTCTGTCAGGCGTCTCACCATGCAATGGCTGCGAGCTGAGGGTAAGACTTCTGAACCCCAGGTTGCTCAGCAGGCCAGTGCCCTCAGGATGCTATCTGGATACTCTGAGGTGTGGGACGGGTTGGACTGGGCGGGGGAGGATGGTGTCACTGTCAATTCGCTTGGAGACTTTTTGCAAGGCTTGAGGGATCCCGACAAGAGGGCCCAGGTCTGTAAGTGTCTCCAAGACCAGGTGCTGTCGCACACCGCCGCCGATGCTGTTGCCGCCAAGCAGAGCTGGAAGGAATACTCCGAGCTGGCTTTCTCCAACGGGGCCAGTTTGGCCCACCGTTTTTCGAAGGGCCCTAAAGGGGCCACGGCCGCGGACATTGCCCAGGGGCTTCCTGTTGTCGGTCATGAAGCTCTGCAGGAAATGTTAAAGGAGTGGTCTAGCCTTTGGGTCGTCTCTGCCAGGTCTGTTGAGCCCCACCCTCTGGATTGGGATGTTTCCCAGGCCGCGCCGCTGCCTCAGTTTTCGGATGATGAGGTGAAGGCGGTGCTCAGCTCTTTTAAGAGCAAGACGGCGCTCGGCTGGGACTGCTTCCATCCGAGGTGGGTTGAAAAACTTCCGTCGGTCCTCGTCTCGACGCTCACCCTCCTCCTCTTGTCTTGGGAACGTAACCCTGAGCTCACAGACGTCTGGCTGACCCTTATTGTCTTTCTACCAAAGGTCACTGGAGGGGTGAGGCCAATCGGCCTGCTCCCTTTCTTCGCGCGTCTGTGGTCGAGGCTCCGCCACCGTGTTGTTGCCAAGTGGGAAGCTACCCTACCAGATACCTTTTTCTGGGGTGGCTCCTCGGAGACCTCGTGTGACAAGTCGGCCTGGATCCATAATGTCCTAGCCAGCGCAGCTCCAGATTTTAACTTCGTAACGGCGAGTGCATTTATCGACCTCCGTAAATTTTATGAGATGGTGTCCCATGCTGAGCTGCTCTGTGCGGCTCGGGACACTGGTTTTCCAGAAAGTCTTCTGAGGCCGCTTTGCGCTTTGTACAGAGGGCCCAGGAGGGCCTCCTACCAGAACTCCACGTCCCACGAGATCTTTGCCAACGGAACAATTGTCGCTGGCTGTTCGTGCGCTACAGGGCTCGCGAAGCTCATGACGGTGACGGTTCTTCGACATGTGGGGGCACGCTGCAACTCGATTCGGATCAAAAACCTGATCGACGACATCAGCTTTCACGCGGTCGGGGGGCCCCAGACAGTTGCTCGTGAGCTCAGTTGGGCCTTCAAGGAGACGGTGGGCCTGCTTCAGGCCCGAGGGCTACCTCTGTCTTGGGACAAGATGGGCTTCTTGTGTAACGACGCAGAGACGTTCAGCCTGATCGAAGATGAAGTTGCCGATTTGTGGCCGGTGGGAGTTCCCTTTCCAGGTCGGGGTCAATTCCATCGAGATCTTGGGGGCGATGCTGTCGACGGTCGTTATCGGCGTATCGGCACACAGCTCACTCGTATTCGGGACGCCATGCAGAAAGGGGACAGACTACTGGCGCTCAAGGGTCTGGGGAGGCAGCGTTCAGCAGTTCATCGGTCAGGGGTTCTCTCCAAGGCCTTGTGGGGATGCTCCATAGCAGGGGTGCCCAACAGCAGGATACAGCAGCTCCGAATGTCCTTTCTCAACGCGGGCGCTCGGTTCAAGCCTGGGGCCTCAGTGGGCCTATCTCTCATGTGTGCGGAGAACGGTTGGCACAACGACCCGCTGGTGATAGCCACCTCCGATGCCATACACACGTACATTGTCATTATGACCACTGGGTCGATCACCTCGTCGGTTGTTTCGGCATTAATGGCGGCAGCGCTTCCTCTGCTGGACGATCCTCAAGCTTGGTTGAAATGCAGGAACCCCATTGTAGCGTTGATGATCAGCCTGCACAGGATCTGTTGGAAGTTGCTGGACCCATTCACGCTTGTCGACGATGAGGGAACGACCTGGGACCTAAAGTTTTACTCGGCCAGTTGGATTGCTCATATTATTAAGCTGGGGGTGCGTCGGCAGATTGATCGAGATTCGTTGGCAACCCTTCAGGGGTCAGGTTCGACGCGCACAGGCCCTATTTCCTGGCAGCCGATATCGGAGACGCTACACGGAAAGAAGTTGTCGCCCCATCAGCGGCGCTCGCTGCGAGGGGTGATCACTGGAGGTCACTGGACTCAGGTCAGGATTGCCAGGGCCTTTGCGGGGCACTCCTCGCTCTGCATGCGCTGCCAGTCGGCGCCTGGCACCCTCTTTCACCGCTTCTTTGTGTGCGACGCGTTCGCGGCCCAGCGCCAGATGCTGATCCCGCCAGAGGTCCATCGAGCAGCCCAGAGGATGCTCAAGGAGCCTGAGGACAGGCAGGACCGTTTTGCACGAGGCTTGCTCCCACACCCTGGTCAGGCCTTTCACGGTGGAGGCCGTTCTTCGCGGCATGATATGATTGATGTGGATCGGCGAGGGGTCACATCGGTCAACGGGGGCTACGTCTACGTGGACGGGAGTGCTTTCTCGGTTCACACGCCCGAGTTGAGATCAGCTGGTTGGGCAGTTGTGGTGTACGACGCCGAGAGGAGACGAGTGGCCAGGTACCATGGAGCTGTCCCCAGACGTGAGGGGCCCAGTCAGGTAGCCCGTGACGGGGAGGACTACGCGCTGCTGAAGGCCAGCGAGCTGGTCATGGGCTCATACGTGGTCATATCCGACTGCAAGGGCTCGGTGGGTTGCTGCCACCGTCTGACCGCGGCTTGTGGGCCTGGCAACCTTCGAGCTCACATGTGGCGCAGGACAGCTCTGAATGATGATTTCTGTCGGGCGCCAGCTTTTCACGTCAAGGCTCACACGTCCGAGGCAGACGTCAGGAACGGGCTGATCAGCCAGTTCGACAGGGAGTGCAATGCGGAGGCCGACGTTTTGGCCAAGGCAGGGGCGACTTTCCACGCAGCATCTGACTTGCAGGTGAGGCTCGTGCGCGGGGCCATGCGCTTGCACAAGCTGTTGTTGGGCTACATTGCTCAGTTCGAGGTGTGGTTCCACGAGCAGGACGAGCAGTTCAGGGATTACGTGTTCCCCGAGCCTGATCCTGAGGACGAAGGGCTTGCCACCCCGCAGCAGATCGCTGCTTCGCGAGAGGCAAGTTCGCCGTGGCCGTGGTTGGTTCAGAAGCATGCATTACTGGAGTACCCTGTGGTCGGTCATGATCGGTCATTGGTTTTTTGCACCAGCTGTTGCAAGTATGCCGACACTGGAAGCCTGACTCATCGAGGGCTCGATCATGTTTGTTGTGGCAGAGAAGGGGGCAGCGGCAGGATTGACGAGAACACTCGGCACTTTGAGAACCTGCGGCACCCCCAGACACTGCACAAAGAGATCAAGTTGATGTGCGGCAGGAGGCCCTCTGCGAAGGTTCGTACAATCATGTGCCGAGCCAAAGGTTGGAAGGACCCGCTGAGCGACCAGCCTGACATAGACTTCCGTCCGAAAGGCAAGTGTCGCGCGGAGCCGCAAAGATATCTAGACACGTCCGCTGTGCTCCTCGACCACGGACTCACCTTCCCTGAAGCTTTGGAGTTGGGAGCTCCAAGAGAGGACGACAGTGATGACGATGTCGACCCTGATATGGTGTAGCGACACGCCTTGGAGTTTGCCATCCAAATCCTGGTATACCCAGGTTCGTGTCGCCACCCCTCTGGCCCCTGCTAGGGCACCCGCACGCTGGACTTGGTCGCGGGCGGGCAACAGCGCATGCAGGGGCGGGGGGGGTTTTGCTGGACATTGCAGCTCGGGCGTCGTGGTGTTTGATCCAGCCTGGCTGAACTTGTTTTGCTTTTTCGCCGACATCTTCGGCGCGTTTGGCCCCTTCCTCCTGCTGGAGCTGCTGGGCCAGGCGAAGTTCGGCACCGTGCTGGACTCTTGTGTCGTGGTCTTCCCAGTGTACCACGTGTGCGAGGGCCCCCCGCTCGTGGCGCTGGGAGCCCTGTGGGTGCTCTTCCCCGCCGCGGCGGGCCTCGTGCTGGTGAGCACGGGCCTGCCGCAGGCCCCGTGCACCCTGGCCGCCCGCGCGGCCTTCTGCGGGGCAGGCATGCCCCTCACCCCCAGCCCTGGTGCTTGCAAGGTGGTCCTGGCCTTCGGGCTCCATCGTGCAGGTGCTAGGGAAGGGGGTTGAGGGGTGTGCCTGCCCTCTCTCTGCCTGGATCCAACCGCCCCTCGGCTTCTGCTCGCTCGCTCGCTCGCTCCTCCTCCTCCTCCTCCTCCTCCTCCTCCTCCTCCTCTTCATCCCTTCTTCCCTCCTTCCCTCCTTCCCTCCTTCCCTCCTTCCCTCCTTCCCTCCTTCCCTCCTCCTCCTACCTCCTCCCTCCTCCCTCCTCCCTCCTCCCTCCTCCCTCCTCCCTCCCTCCCTCTCCCCTCCTTCCTCCTCCCTCCTCCCCTCCTCCCTCCTCCCTCCTCCCTCCTCCCTCCTCCCTCCTCCTCCTCCCTCCTCCTCCTCCTCCTCCTCCTCCTCCTCCTCCTCTCCTCCTCCTCCTCCTCCTCCTCCTCCTCCTCCTCCTCCTCCTCCTCCTCTCCTCCTCCTCCTCCTCCTCCTCCTCCTCCTCCTCCTCCTCCTCCTCCTCCTCCTCCTCCTCCTCGTGTGGGGGCGCATTGGGCCCTGGGCCGTTAACAACCCGACGGGGCCGCCGGACGACGCGCCAGCGAGACTGTACAGCCAGAGGAGGAGGGCGGATTGGAGGGAGTCTAGGTCTCCTGGATGGGGTCCGAGTAGATGGGGGGTCGAAGGATCGTTCCGCATCGCAGATGCGCAGCTCGACGTGGTGCCCGATGTGCTTCGCGTCGACGTCGCCAATGCATCGGCGATGCGGCGCGACCCTCCGACCCCATCTACTCTGACCCCATCCAGGAGGCCTCTAGGGCGGGAGAGGAGGAGCAACACTCGAAGAAAGAAAAACGCCGTAGACATAAACTGTTGGCGCTCCGCGCGGATTTCTTGGATCGGCGTGTGGGCCCCCCTGGCGGCGCCTCCGGCGCCGCCCCTGGCGCGCCAGGGAGGGGGCTCCGGTCGCTGATCCAAGAACTCTGCGCGGAGCGCCAAAAGTTTATGTTTGTGCCGCTTGTTTGTCTTATGATGTTTCTTATTTTTCTTCTTGTGATCATCATCAGTCTGAATATGATTACTCTGATTAGTTTAACTCCTATTATTAGTAGCATTTGTATTATTCTAAACACGCAGCGAAGGGAGGAGGAGCGCGCGGGCTGCCGTCTTCGTCGTCGCCGTCGCCGCTCCGCCCGCGGGCCCCAGGTGGTCATCCTGTCGTACCTCTGCCCGAAGGGCATGGAGGCAGGCCGCCGCCCCCGGTCGGGCAGCCTTTTGGGGGCGTCGGCGTCGTCGCTGCCGCGGCCGGAGGAACCTCCTCCTCCTCCTCCTCCTCCTCCTCCTCCTCCTCCTTTCCCTTTTCCTCCTCCTCCTCCTCCTCATCCTTCCTCCTCCTTTTCCTTTTCCTCCTCCTCCTCCTCATCCTTCCTCCTCCCCTCCCTCCCTCCCTCCTCCCTCGTCCCTCCCTCCCTCCCCCTCCTCCCTCCCTCCCTCCCCCTCCCTCCTCCCTCCTCCTCCTCCTCCTCCTCCTCCTCCTCCTCCTCGTCCTCCTCCGCCTCCTCCTCCTCCTCCTCCTCGTCCTCCTCCTAGTAGCCCTCGTTCTTCCCCCTCCCCTGCCTCTCTCCTCCTCCCTGCCCCTGCCTCTGCCTTCTCCCTCCCCCTGGCCTGGCCCACTCGGGTATCGATTTTTCTGGGCCGCTGCCCCGAGCAGGGATGGGTAGGGGCATGCCACGGAGCAGACCGAGGGCGAGGCGGGTCGCGGGCCAGGCGGCGGCGCTGGCGGCGGAGGGACTGCGAGAGAGAGAGAGAAAGAGAGAGAGAGAGACCTGTGCGACCCATGCACGACCACCCTCCGGGTAATGAGGAGGTTCGGGGGGTGGGGAGGCACCCACGTCTCACTCGATCTATCTCGCTATCGATATCACAATCGATCGCGCAATCGACCCCACTATCGATCTTTTAAACTCTATCTCACTATCCCTATCACTATCGATCCCACCATTAATTTCACAATCGACCTCACTACCGGTCTCACTATTGATCTTACCGTCAGTTTCACGATCGATCTCACAAGTGGTCTCATTGTCGATCTCACTATCGGTCTCGCCGTGGATCCCACTATCGATATCACAAGCGATCTTACTATCGATCCCACTATCGATCTTACCGTCGATCTCACCATCGGTCCCACTATCGATATCACAAGCGATCGCACGATCGATCCCGCTATCGATCTCGCTATCGATCTCACGAACGGTCTCACTATCGATCTCAATGTAGATTTCACTATCCATCTCATGATCGATCTTACTATCGATTTCACGAGACAACACTGGACACCGCGGGACACCACGAGACACCACGAGACACCACGGGACACCATCGGGACACCACGGCGGGACACCACGGCGGGACACAACGGGACACCATCACGGGACACCACCGGCACAACACGGCGGGACACCATCGGGACAACGCGGGACACAACAGCGGGACACCCCCAGCTACTAACCCCCACAAGTGGGACACCTCCCGGCCAACAGCGGACGGGAAACGGACTTCCGCTCGTACTCACACCCGGGACACCCGGGACACCGCCTTGCCCAATTGGGACATCTCCCAGCCACCAGCGGACGGGAACGGACTGTCGCTCCTACTTCAGCCTAGCTACAGGAGGATCACGCGCAGCTTCGCCTCGCCCGCACGCACGACACGAACGCGAAACCGAAACCGATTTCCAGGCGGGGGGTCTCTTTTCCACTGCGATCTCACCCCCCAACCTCCGATATGTATATAGATATACACACACATACATGTGTACATATATACACATATAATATATATATATATACACATATATCTATATGTACACCTATACGGCCGCCCTGTGGGCGATAAGGAGGTTGGGGGGATTGAGATCAAATGCCCACCCTGACTGACCTCCAGCCTGTCATCTTGATATCATATCTCTCTTTCTCTCTGGCTCTCTCTCTCTCTCTCTCTCTCTTTCTCGCCGCAGGCACAGAAACAAATGAATTGATGGATTGGGTTGGGTGGATTGGATTGGGTGGGATAAGATAAGATTGTATAAGATGGGTTGTATAAGATAATATTGATTGGATTGGACAAGATGGATTGGATAAGATAAGCTGGATTAGATAAGACAGCCCGCCCGCCGCAGGCGCCGAAAAAAATAAATTAGGAAATTAGCGACATGCGTTAGCGCCGGGACGCCCGGGACACCCAGGACACCGCCCGGCCCAACTGGGACACCTACTGGCCACCGGCGGACGGGAAACGGACTTTCGTTCCTACTGACACCCGGGGCACCCGGGACACCGCCCGGCCCAACTGGGATATTCCCCAGCCACCAGCGGACGGGAACGGACTTTCGCTCCTATTTCGGCCTTGCTACGGGAGGATCACGCGCAGCTTCGCCTCGCCCGCACGCACGACACGAACACGAAACCGAAACCGATTTCCTGGTGGGGGGTCTCCGTTTCACTGCGATCTTACCCCCCAACTTCCGATATATAAGCAGGGTTCCAGGTTCCCGGGAGGGCCCGGCCCCATGTCTCCATGGGGTGTTCCAGGGCCACCGATCTTGGTCAAAAAAGCAGCCCAAGAGGCCTACAAGACGCTCGAGGGACCCTGAAAGACACCCTGGAGCACCCCAAGAGGGCCCGAAGTCGGCTGAGAGGCCGTCAAAAGCTTGCGACGGCGTCAGACGGGCCCGGAGCCCACCAAGACGGCCCCACATGGCTCTACGATGGCCCAACACGGCCCAGGAGGCTTCCAAGAGGGCCTCCACGGAGGCCCGAAGAGGCCAACATCATTGATTTTCCCTAGGTTTGTGAAGGATGTTGGCATTTACTTCTTTTCGGCCTTCCGACGGCCCGAGACGGCCCAAGAGTCCCAAAAGATCGCCCCATGATCGCCGAGGTTTCCAGGATGGCCACAGAACGACCCAAGACGCCACCAAACGGCCCCAAAAGGCCCCCAAGACGGCCCAAGCGGCCTCCAAGACGCCCGAGATGGCCTCTAAGACGGCCCTGGAGCACCCCAAGAGGGCCCCAAGATGGCTCTAAGATGTCCCAAGACGGCCCAGGAGACCTCCAAGAGGGCCTCCAGGGAGGTTCGAAGAGGCCAACATCATTGATTGTCCTCCGGATTTTGCAATATGTTGGCATTTGCTTCTTTTCGGCCTTCCAACGGCCGAGACGGTCCGAGAGTCCCCAAAGATCGTTCCTAGATCGCCCAAGAGGCCCCCAGGATAGCCCCAGAACGGCCCAAGAGGCCATCAAGACGGCCCCAAAAGGGCCCCAAGACGGCCCAAGAGGCCTCCAAGACGCCCAAAATGGACTCCAGGACGGCCCTGGAGCACCCCAAGAGGGCCCCAAGTCGGGGGGGGCCAGGCCGGTGCCTGTACCCTCGATGGGCGCCCCCCGGAGTTTTTGCGGGGGTCCCAGAGCTCCCGAGAAGGCCCGGGCCCGCCCCGAAACGGGCAGCGACAGGCTAGGGGGCCCCAAGAGGGCCCAAGACAGTCCCAAGAGGCCCCGAAGACGCCCAAGATGCCCGAGGACCCCAATCCGTAGCCATTTTGGCTCAAGACATTGTGGCCCAAGCAGTTTGAAGTGCAGGCGCCTCGCGCATACCAGAAAAGGATATATTTCTCGTGTGCCCAGACACGGCGCTCCGCCTCGCCACTCTGTTGCCCGCGCTGGTGTTGGCAAGTGAATCGGGGGACGCCTGTCTGGCAGGACAAGGGTGCGCCTTGGATGAGCAGGCTGCTGCAGAACAGTGCCAAGATGACAGCCGTCGCGAAGCAGACGCACTTCGAGGCAAAGCAGTTCCGCCGTCAGCCACAGCATGACCCCCCGTCTGGCACGGCTATTACCACGAACGCCCACAGCATATTCAATGAGGATTCAGAGGGGTGGTTCACGGTGACAATTGCTGTCTGGGGGATAACTTCAGGGACAAGTGCGAAGCATACATGCGCGCCACCTCTGACGCGCAATTGTGGCGCAACCGCGACCAGGACCCGTTCTCAGGTTGCAATCACGACGGCCAGCGTGTTACAAGCAGCGGGCGCTTCAAACGATTGCCCTTTTCGTTCACCATGCGCGGAGCACCTTCAGCGCGCCATGTCTCTTCAAAATATTCGCGATTGCTTCAAGGGCCACTGCCGCCAGCCTCTACAGGTAGTCCATGCAACGGTAGCACGAAATCGCCAGGCATCATTAGTCGCTGCCTCTCGTCTTGCAACGTCTGGTCTCCGCAGCGCGGTTCCGAGGCTCCCCCCCTCTTTCTCGACCGGCGTCGCCCCCGCGATGCAACAACTTGTCAGTTTATTGGCGCCAGCAGAGTCTCCGAACGGATGCATACCTGTGCTGGTTGGCCTCGGCTTGCTGGCGTTCAGGGGCCACGGGCCTCTCGAGCAGGGTGCGAAGTCGCCCTCCGCTTCTTTCGGAAATGCGACCCCTGCTGGCCATTCTTCGGATGGCCAGCGCCGAGGGACCTCAGGTCTCTCGAGCAGGGCGCGAAGTTACCCTGCTGGTTTTTTCGCAATTGTCAGTATTGCTGGCCATTCCTCGGAAGGCCCGCGCTAAGGGACCTCAGGTCTCTCGAGTAAGGTGCGAAGTCGCCTTCCTATCGTTCCTGCCCCCTCCATGGGGCAATTGGTCTCTCGCGACGGGCGCGAACGCGCCTGCATCTCTACAACGCATGGAACGAATAATGATAAAGAAAAAGAAAGGTGCCGGACCCCAACAAGTTCCATGACTCCCTCAAAAGGCTCCTCAAGAGGGCCCTGGGTGGCAGGAATCGTACATGTTCCAATGATTTTGGGATGATTTTGGCGTTCTCGCTGTTCCCGCTCTCCAACGCTCCCTCGCGGCCTCGGAGGCCCTTCCGATCGCTCCAAGATGGCTCACGAGGCCCCGAAGTGGGCGGGCCCAAGACAGCCCAGGAGGCTCCCCAGACAACCCAAGCGCGCCCCAAGAGAGCCCCAAGAGGGGGCCAGAGGGGGACTGCGAACCGATATTTTGAAGTCTCTGGCCCTGGAGGCCCCCAGAGGCCACCGAGAGGCTTCTAAGAAGCCCCGTGAGGTCCCAAGAGCCGCCCAGGAAGACCCAAGCGGCCCCTAAGTGGTTTCAGGGAACGCCCAAGAGGCCCCCCAACACACCCCAACAAATCATGTTCCCACCCGGCTTTCCGCGGGCATGGTTCATCGTGGGCCCGAAAGTTTCCGGAGGCTCCGAAGTACCATCGCGCTGCCGGAGAGCTGTCTGGGAAGTTGATTGGGGACATGATTGATCGCCTTCTTTGCCGACGACAAAGGCGACGGCGGCGGCGGCGGCAACGACGACGACGAACTTCGAATTACGATGTTCGAAACGGTTGTTCGACATTTTCTGCCTTCGGGGGCCGTTCTCGGGCCCTGGGGTCGTCGGCCTTCTATCTGGAGTGGAAAAATGCGCTGCATGGATCATGGGAGGGGTCCATCCAACGACGATGACGACGACGAAAACGACGAAACGACGACGACGACGACGACGACGACGACGACGACGACGACGACGACGACGACGGCGCGCCCCAAGAGGCGACGACGACATTATTACGACGACGACGACGACGACGACGACGGCACGCCCCAACAGGCTCCCACTAACGCCCCTAAGAACCAGATTCCCAGAAGGCCTTCTGGGAACCCGATTCATCAGGTTCCCGTCCCCCTGCGCAACGTCCCTCCCCGAAAGCTTCACGGAATGTTGATTGACATGCGTGGACTTCTCATTGCCCATAATGCGTTCAGCGTGATGGGCATTTTCTATGTTCCGTTCAAGCTATATGTGGTCCATTACTTCAGCGGAGCAGTGAACTCGTCAAGGCCTAGGGCCTGTTAGAACCTAGGCGCGCGCGAAGCGCGCGCGCGTGGTTCTAGTATCTATATGTGCATATATATATATACATAAATATGTAAATATGTAAATATGTGTATGCCTTGGAAGCTGTTTCGAAGGATGATGCGGAGGAAAAGGAGGAGGAGGAGGAGGTAAGGAAACGAAAAAAATGGCGATGTATCGGAATACGCTCAACTCACTCAACTTCTGGTGATCTCCAGTCGAGGGGGATGAGAAGGAGGTAGCGGAGGAGAAGGAGGAGGAGGAGCAGGAGGAGGAGGTTGGATGATGATGACGATGACGATGACGATGACGATGACGATGACGATGATGATGATGATGATGATGATGATGATGATGATGATGATGATGATGATGATGATGATGATGATGATGATGATGATGATGATGATGATGATGATGATGATGATGATGATGATGATGATGATGATGGTGGTGGTGGTGGTGGTGGTGGTGGTGGTGGTGGTGGTGGTGGTGGTGGTGGTGGTGGTGGTGGTGGTGATGATGATGATGATGATGATTATGATGATGATGATGATGATGATGATGATGATGATTATGATTATGAGGAGGAGGAGGAGGAGGAGAAGGAGGAGGAGGGGGAAACGGGGGATGGGAGAGGGAAACGACGACGACGACGAAAACGACGACAGGAGCCAACCGTCAAGGCCTTCGCGGTTGTTTCGCACTGGGAGCATCGTGGGGGCTTTTGGAGCCATTTTGGAGGATATCGATCAAAGAAGAGGGGGGTCCCAAATCCGCTCAAGCTTGGACCATCGCCTCTTGGGGCCCTCTTGGGACGCTCTTGGGTGCTCTAGGGGCCGTCGTGGAGCTTTTGATTAGCCTCGTTTGAGGCTCCCTTGTGCGAACCTGGCCTCTGAGGCCCATCGGGAGCAAACAGGCGAGAATGCCCACGTGTTTGAACAACTTGGCGCCCTCTTGGGGCAGTCTTGGGACCTCTTGGAGGAATGGTGTAACCCATATTGCGCCAACTTTAACCATCTTGCGCTATGTGGAAGGTCCATGCCAAGAAACACCATGCTTGCCTCCAGGGTGCCCTGGGTGTCTTGGGTTTTGATGGTTAGGCGATGGAAAGTCTGACTTTCCCACACCAGAAATCGATGGACGTCCTGGTGTCTCAGGGTTGGGTCTCTTGTGGAAGGTTTCTTATGGACTGGCCTCCACTATATGTGGGAGGCCATCTCAAGGCATCTTGGGCCATATTGGAGCCATCGCGGGCCACCAGCCCCCCCATGGGTGTCCCCGACAGGCCAAACCTTGGACCATCCGCTTCCAAACGTTTGGCGCTGAGCGCAGGGGGGGAGGTCTGGAATGTGCCGTGCCCCGTCAGGGCCCGAAGCATCGTTGTTTAGAGCCCCCTTGGAGCTCTCTCGGAGCGCTCTTGGGCGCTCGTCGGGCCGCCTCTGACCTGGTTCAGGCCCCTCTTGGGGCTCCTAGGCGATCTTGGAACTGTCAGGAGGCCTGAGTGGCACATGAGAAGCGAGAAGGCGGGACGGCAACACAGATTGGAAGCCCGTCATATGTTTGAGACTGTTGGCCTCTAGGAACCCGTGGGAGGCTCCATTCCATGGCCGCATGGAGCCTTCTTGCTGCAGTCTTGGACCCCCTTGCAGGCATGCTGGGAACGACCTTGAGCCATATTGGACTACCGCAGAGGCCATCTTTAGCTACATGAAGCCATATTGGAGCCATCCTGGCCAGATTGGATGCTCTAAAACTTCGTTGCCTCCCCGTCCAGACTCAGAGGAGGATCGTCCCCGAACAAGGTGGGTGTACCCCTCCAGCCAGCGCCAGGGCTTATCCTAAACGCTGTGTTGCTGGACTTCGGCTGTGTGTTGTTTTTCACTTCGGCGGGAGGTGGAGGAAGACAGGTAGAGCAAAACTAAACACAAAACGAAAGCAAAAAGAAAAACAACGTTTAGGTCCAGCCCTGGCCAGCGCCCAGCCATGTGACTGGCGTGTCGGCGCTTCCAAGGCGGGCCAAGTTGCCTTCGAGGCGGCCCAGACACGACGAGGTGAGACAACACGAGAATAGACTTAGGTCGGGCATGTCCCTCTACAGGAGGAATATTCAAAACTAGAAAAGTATGATGGGGACGAAATGGTTTCGATTGTTGGTTATGGTTTGAATGCCTTAGTTTTCGTCAAAAATCCGCCTGTAGGAGGACATGCCCGACCTAAGACAAGACAACACCTGTCAGCACACGCCACCACAGCCTCCAGGTCGGTCGAAGGTGGCCCCAAGACGCCGCAAAAGGGTTGCCGAGAGGCCACAGGCCTTCAAACACCAAAGGCAGATCAATGATGTGTACCTTCTCGTTCAATCTCTGATCTGTGCACTGCCACTGCTGGTCCCGCTCTGTCTCCTCTCTGCCTGAGGGAGCGGGCGTGGTGGAGGGATCGTTGTCCAGCACCCCGCCGACATGTCCTGGAACAAAGGCTGAATCCCTGAATCGTGCACTGCCTCTTCCCGTTTCAGGGAGGCGCCCCGTGTCCTCTGGGAGCGTGGGGTGGTTCTGGAGGCCGAGGCAGAGGCACTCGTGCCTCACGTGCCCGCGAACTGCTCCAAGCCGCGGCTGGACCAGCTGAGCCTAACACGAACTAACAAACTTAGCGAGAAGTGAAGACAAAACGTGCACCTTCTCGCCCGCTTGCGCCCGACGGCCTGTTGAAGGCCTCAAGACGGGCCCAGCAGGTGCCCAAGACGGCCGCAGAGGTCCCCAAGAGGTCCCCAGCTCCGCCTAAATGCAGAAGCGATAGCAGAGGCAATCGCACTTCGCGCTTACGGTGAAAACCCATGCCAAGAAACACCCTGCTTGCCTCCAGGGCGCCCTGGGTTTCTTGGGTGTCGATGGTCCTGCTATGGAGAGCGTGGCGTCCCCACACCAAAAATGAATGGACGTCCTGGGGTCTCAGGGTTGGGTTTCTTGTGGAAGGTTTCTTGTGGTGGAGCTCCTACTGTACCATACGATCTCGTGCTGACCCCCAAGGCTCCAAGAGATCCCAAGAGCCCTAAACAGATGCCCACGCTGAGCTCTGAAAGGGTCCCACTTCCACCACAGAGGGGCTTCGAAGGAGTTCCGCTGGACCACCCACATCCTCAGCATGCAGCTCTCGGATGGCTATTCTTGAGGCCTCCGCCCGGCGTCTCTCGCACTTGCCAGTGTGTCGTTTTCCTTTGGTGGTGGTCGTCGTGCTCCTCCTCAGGGTTGGGGCTTGCTGACATGGTGTGCATCCAGTGTTCTGTAGGATGCGGCCTCGCTCTTTCATCCCTCCCCTTCTTTTTCACCGCCCACACCCATTCCATTCCACGGGCAAGGAGGGACATCCTCCGACGAAGGGTAGAGCACCCCTCCCCGCAGGGAAGGGATGGTGGTTGGAACAGAAAGCACCCTGAGCCACCTACGCCCACAGGGCTAGTGGGATTACGGTCAGGGCGAGGTGGAGCAGATGATTTCTGGAGGGAAGAGGTGGGCGGATGAGGATGATCATGAGGACGAGACAGACGAGGCGAGGGAATGATCAGCAGGAGGAGGAGGGCGAGGACGAGACCGAGGACGAGACCGAGGACGAAAACGACGAGTAGGAGGTAGGAGGAGGTGATGACAAGGGCGCCTCTCTGGAAACTCAGCACGGGCGGCTGCCCGCCTCGTGCCGCGGGGAGGAGAAGGAGGAGGAGGAGGTGGAGAAGTGAGGGAGATCGGGAGCGGAAAAGAGGGGGGGGGATGACTAGGGGGGGTGGATTTCATGGCGCGGGCCATGATTTTTCCTCAGATTTGATGGCGCCTCTTCTTATTTAATCGCTTCGCTCATTCCGCCGGCCCATGCAGTCTGGGAGGCATCGCGCTCTGGGCGGCGTGCGGAAGCCATTGTGTGAGAGGGCGCGGTGGTGAGAAGAACAGCTCACCCCACCCGGCTTTCCGGGCTTTCCGGCGTAAGGAGGGCTTCTTCGCGGCACTTGTGAACGCTCCTGGACAGTGCTTTTTGGGCAGGTTCTTGACGCTTGTTGCAAGTCTGTAGGGGCCCCGTTGGGAGTCTACCGAAAGGAGAGCACATTGTAGCATCGCTTGCACTTGCTTGCGTGCTCGGGGGGGCATTTGGGGGGCCTCCTGGGGCCGCTTGGGGGACTCTTGGGGGCCTCCTGAGGGCCTCGTGGGGGCCTCTTGGGGCCTCTTAGGGGCCTCTTGGGGCCTCGTGGGGGCTTCTTAGGGCCGAGGGCTCGAAATGTTGTTTCGTGTTCCCTCTCTGGGGCCCCTTTGGGGGCGTTCTTGGGGCCCTTTTGGACCGTCTTGGAGGCTTCTTGGGCCGTCTTCGAGCCCTCTTGGGCCATCTTGGGGCCCTCTTGGGGGCCTCTTGGGCCCTCTTGGGGCGATCTTGGGGGCCTCTTGGGCCGTCTTGGGGCGTCGGGAAGCCGAAAAGGTGGAAGCTCCAAAATGTCTCAAAAACCTATGGAAAAGCAATGATTTTTGCCTCTTGGGAGTGCTCTTGGAGGCCTCTTGGAGCGTCTGGGGGCTATCTTGGGCGTCTTGGAGCGATCTTGCGGCATGTCGGACCCCTCGTGTACCATCTTGGGGGCCTCTTGGGGGCCTCTTGGCCTTGCTTGGGGCTCTCGGGGACGGGTGCGCTCATGGAGCGCTCTGGTGGCTTCGCCCGGGGATCAGCCGGGGATCGCCGGGGGTACTTCTCGTCCGGGGACCCCCAGGGGCCGCCCCGCGCGCGCGAAGTAGAAGTATTATTTAGCAGTTACCGGAGATCTTAGCACGCCTCTGGCCCGTTGGGCCGGCGAATTTTATTACGTCCCAGGCCCCCCCGCTGGGCCGCGCACATGCCGCCGGTCATGATTTGCACCCCCCCCTCTTGGACACCCCCCTCTTGGCCGCTCCCGAGGAGACGAGAAGGGTCGCGGAGCAGTGCAGAGCGGCATGGGGTTGCGATGATATTGAGATGAAGGAGGAGGAGGGCGGAGCAGAACGTCGATCAGGAGCAGAAGGAGGAGAGCGATGATGTGGAGATGCGCAGGAGGAGGGACAAGAGGAAGGGAAGCGATGAGGATGTCGATGATGACGACGATGAAGATGGGGATTTTGATTAGTACGATTATGGATGGAGGTGATGCT
>CAUYUJ010022269.1:114585-125896 GCA_963575745.1 Prorocentrum cordatum
GGTGATGACTAGGATGAGGAGGATAATGATGAGGATGACGATGATGATGATGATGAGGAGGAGGAGGAGGATGATGACGATGATGATGATGATGATGATGATGATGATGACAACGATGACGATGGTGGTGATGATGGTAATGATGAGGAGGATGATGGTGAGGGTGAGGAGGATGGAAATACGATGATGATAAGGATGATGAGGATGAGCATGATGATGATGATGGTGGTGGTGATGATGACGATGATGGTGATGACGACGAGGATGAGGACGAGGACGAGGACGACGGCGATGATGATGATGATGATGATCGTGGTGGTGGTGATTGTGGTGAAGGTGATGATGATGATGATGCTGATGATGAGGAGGAGGAGGATGAGGATGAGGAGGAGGAGGGCAAGCTAGCTTCGCGCGCCATCTAACGCCTCAGCCCTCCCGCCCATCCCTGCCTATTTCGCTGCTGTTTCTCTATCCGCCAGGGGGTCCAAGCGTGGCAAGCAGAAGGGAGAGCCGTGTACATCAGAGGAGGAGGAGGAGGAGGAGGAGGTTGCAGATGAACAGGAGGATGAGCAGGAGGACGAGGAGGAGGGGGAGGGGGGATGAGGAGGAGGGGGAGGGGGGAGGAAGAGGAGGAGGAGGAGCAGGATGACGAGGAGGAGGGGGAGGGGGGATGAGGAGGATGATGTGGAGCTAGTGGCCACAGCTCTGATACTGATGTCGAGACTCGTGCGATTCGTGGTGATGAGGATGCCGTTCCTGTTGATGGTTATGATGATGTTGTTGATGATGTTGCTGCTGCTGATGATGATGATGATGATGATGATGATGGTGGTGGTGGTGGTGGTGGTGGTGGTGGTGGTAGTGGTGCTGATGCGGATGCTGATGCTGCTACCGCTAATGATGATGATGATGATGAAGATGGTGGTGGTGATGATGTTGATGATGATGACGATGGTGATGATGACGACGATGATGATCAGAACGAGGATGATGAGAATGGTGTTGATGATGATGCAGAAGAAGATGAAGATGAGGATGATGATGACGATGATGATGATGATGATGATGATGATGATGATGATGATGGTGATGATGATCGTGATGATGATCACGATCAGGACGATGATCATAATGGTGGTGACGATAATGAGGATGATGAGGAGGAGGAGGAGGAGAAGGATGAGGAGGGTGGGGATACGAAGACGATAAGGATGAAGGGGATGACGATGACGTGCACAATGGGGGGGGAGGAGGCGGTGGCGGATGTGGAGGAGGAGCAACACCTGGAGCAGAGGACCCGATGGAGCGGCGGTAGGGACGACACGAGGAGGGGAGGGACACGGACGCAATCTCCCCCCATCCGCTGCGAATCCCTCATCTCCGTTCCTCTTCTGCCATCTTTCCTGAGAGCGCGTGCCGCGCCAGGTGCCTGCTACATGGTGGAGCCGCATCGCCGATGCATCGTCCAGTGCGCATCGCTTTGCCGACGCATCGGCGATGCATCGCATGAAAAGCTTATGAGGCGCCCGTGGGGGAGCGGGAAGTCAGCCTGTGTTTCCCTCCTCGTCATCCTCGCTCCTCCATGCTCTCCCTCCCTCCCATCCTCTTCCCACTCCCTCCCCCTCTCGTTGTTCATCTCTACAGTTATCCCGCTTTCTCCCTCGCGCACACACACACACCTTTTGTTGTACATATATATATATATATATATATATATATATATATCACTATCACGGGGGGCAGGCCTGGGGCCCGAAAACAGCTGCCTCGACCCTCCATGGGAGTACCGGGGCGCATTTTCCTTGTGTTTTTAAAAGGTTGTCGCGTCCTGGGGGCCTCGGAGGCCGCCGCCTCCGACCCCCCATGGGGAAACGGGGCGGCCGGGGAGGTCCAAAATAGTCCAGGAGGGCCTCCAGAGGTTCCCAAGACGGCCCAAGCGGGCCCTGAGTCGCCTCCAGGACGCCCAAGATAGGCCCAAGACGGCCCGAGAGGCCCCCCAAGGCATTCCACGACGCTTCAAGACGCCTCTCCAGAGCGCTTCAAGAGGCCGAAATCGTTAATTTGACAAAGGTTTTCGAACGATTTTGGTCTTCCAGGTTTTTCGGGTGTCCGACGTTCCAAGACGGCGCAATAGGCCCCCAAGAGCGCCCCAAGAGGGCCCAAGAGGGCCCCAAGACGGCCCCAGAGTCGCCCAAGACAGCCCCACAGAGCCCCAAGACGGCCCCAAGATGCGCCCAAGAGGGGGACCACGACTCCAAAATCCTACCCTCCCGTTTGAAGAGTGCCCCAGGAGGCCCCAAGGAGCCCCCAAGAGGCCCCAGGAGGCCCCCAAGAGGCACCCAGGAGGCCCAAACGAGGTCTAAAGAGGCCACGAAACAGCCCCAAAGAGGCCCCACAACGGTCCCAAAACGGCTACCGAGAAGCTGCGAAACTGCCTTCACGACGTCCCCGACAGGCCAACCACGAGATCCAAACCAACACCCATGAGGCCTCTGACCCACCACCCAGGGCACGGTGGCGGGAGCAGCGACAGCACTTGTGCACAGCATGTTCCAACGCGAGCCTTCCGGAACACGCTGCAGGAGGAGGAGGAAGATCAGGAGGAGAGAGAGCTGGAATGGGAGGAGGAGGAGGAGGAGGAGGAGCAGGAGGAGGAGGAGGAGGAGGAGGAGGAAGAGGCCTCCAAGACAGCTCCAAGATAGCCGAAGAGGCTTCCAAGAGGGCCCTGGGCGGCCCACGAGGGCCCCAAGGCGGTGCCTGAGGCGCCCACGACGGCCCGAGAGGGCCCCAAGACGGCCCCAAGAGAGGCCCAAGAAGGGAAACACGAACCGAGAATCCGAGCTTTCTACCCCGAGAGGTTCTCGGAAGTCCCAAGAGGCCCTCAATCGGATCCAAGAGGCCCCCAAGAAGCTCCCAAGAGGGCCGACGAGGTTCCAAGAGATCTCCCAAGGTGGCCCCAAGAGGCACAACTAATTGTTTTATGATTGGGCTTTGACGGGTTTTAATGTTTTCGGCCTTCTGGCATCCCGATGCTCCAAGACGGCCCAAGAGGCTTCCAATACCGCTCCAATATAGTGGAAGAGGCCTCCAAGAGGGCCCCAAGACGGCCCGCGAGGGCCCCATGACGGTGCTTTAGGCGCCCAAGACGGCCCGAGAGGGCCCCAAGAGCCGCAAGAGAGGCCCAAGAAGGGGAACGCGACCCAACAGCAGAGCGTTCCCCCCAAAAGGCCCACAGGAGGCCGCAAGAGGCCCCCAGGTGGTCCGACGAGGACCCCAAAAGCTTCCCGAGGGCCTAAAAGGCCCCTAGGAGACGTCCAAGAGGCTATAAATTATCCCGGCAAAGCAACCTAACATCGATGTGTAGGAGCATATCTGGAAGCATTCCCCTTAAGATTCGGATGAGAATCCAGTTGTAGAATTCTGCTGTTCTCGCAGTCGTAGTCGCATTCGCGATGACAGTCGCAGTGGCAAACGGCAGTCGCAGTCACACAGCCTCAGCCTCAGCCTCAGCCTGCCTCAGCCTCAGCCTCAGCCTGCCTCATCCTCAGCCTCAGCCTGCTTCAGCCTCAGCCTCAGTCTGCCTTCAGCCTCGGCCTCAGCCTCAGCCTGCCTCAGCCTCACCCTGCATCAGCCTCAGCCTCAGCCTGCCTCAGTATCAGCCTGCCTCAGCCTCAGCCTCAGCCTGCCTCTGCCTCAGCCTCAGCCTGCTTCAGCCTCAGCCTCAGTCGCCTTCAGCCTCGGCCTCAGCCTCAGCCTGCCTCAGCCTCAGCCTGCATCAGCCTCAGCCTCAGCCTCAGCCTGCCTCAGCCTCAGCCTGCCTCAGCCTCAGCCGCAGCCTGCTTCAGCCTCAGCCTCAGCCTGCTTCAGCCTCAGCCTCAGTCTGCCTTCAGCCTCGGCCTCAGCCTCAGCCTGCCTCAGCCTCAGCCTGCATCAGCCTCAGCCTCAGCCTCAGCCTGCCCCAGCATCAGCCTGCCTCAGCCTCAGCCTCAGCCTCAGCCTGCCTCAGCCTCAGCCTCAGCCTGCTTCAGCCTCAGCCTCCGTCTGCCTTCAGCCTCGGCCTCCGCCTCAGCCTGCCTCAGCCTCAGCCTGCATCAGCCTCAGCCTCAGCCTCAGCCTGCCTCAGCATCAGCCAGCCTCAGCATCAGCCTGCCTCAGCCTCAGCCTCAGCCTGCCTCTGCCTCAGCCTCAGCCTGCTTCAGCCTCAGCCTCAATCTGCCTTCAGCCTCGGCCTCAGCCTCAGCCTGCCTCAGCCTCAGCCTGCATCAGCCTCAGCCTCAGCCTCAGCCTGCATCAGCATCAGCCTGCCTCAGCCTCAGCCTCAGCCTGCCTCAGCCTCAGCCTCAGCCTGCTTCAGCCTCAGCCTCAGCCTGCCTTCAGCCTCAGCCTCCGCCTCAGCCTGCCTCAGCCTCAGCCTGCATCAGCCTCAGCCTCAGCCTCAGCCTCAGCCTCAGCCTCAGCCTGCCTCAGCATCAGCCTGCCTCAGCCTCAGCCTCAGCCTGCCTCAGCCTCAGCCTCAGCCTCATCCTCAGCCTGCTTCAGCCAAAGCCTCAGTCTGCCTTGAGCCTTGGCCTCAGCCTCAGCCTCAGCCTGCCTCAGCCTCAGCCTGCATCAGCCTCAGCCTCAGCCTCAGCCTGCCTCAGCATCAGCCTGCCTCAGCCTCAGCCTGCCTCTGCCTCAGCCTCAGCCTGCTTCAGCCTCAGCCTCAGTCTGCCGTCGGCCTCGGCCTCAGCCTCAGCCTGCCTCACCCTCAGCCTGCATCAGCCTCAGCCTCAGCCACAGCCTGCCTCAGCCTCAGCCTGCCTCAGCCTCAGCCTCAGCCTGCCTCAGCATTCAAAATGTGGCCCGGGAATGGAATTCTGGGAACTCGAAGAACACGAAGTGGCCTACAGTTGGCTCCGGGCATTCAAAATCATGCCCAGGAATGGAATTCTGGGAACTCGAAGATCACGAAGTGGCCTACATTTGGCTCGGGGCATTCAAAATGTGGCCCGGGAATGGAGTTCTGGGAAGTCGAAGAACACGAAGTGGCCTACAGTTGGCTCCGGGCATCCAAAATGTGGCCCGGGAAGTTGAGTTCTGGGAAGTAGAAGAGCACGAAGTGGCCTACAGTTGGCTCCGTGCATCCAAAATGTGGCCCGGGAATGGAGTTCTGGGAAGTCGAAGAGCACGAAGTGGCGTACAGTTGGCTCCGGGCATTCAGAATGTGGCCCGGGAATGGAGTTCTGGGAAATCGAAAAGCACGAAGTGTGTGACTGCATGCGAAAAACGATCCCCCCCGGCAAACCCCAACGGCCCCCCAACGGCTCCCCAACGGCTGCCCAGACCCCCCTGTGGAGTAATGTGCTGCTCTCTTTTTACCCCACTAGAAACCTATCAGTCTTCGATGTTAGGTAAATAGCCCAAGAGTGCCCTCGATGCGTCAAATCTGTTTCCAGGAGGCCCCCGGGAGGCTTCCGGATTGCCTCAATCTGGCCGCAGGTGGCCTCAAGTCGGGCCTCCACGCAGCCAAGACGGCCAATGACGGCTTCAGATTGCAGAACCGATGCCCCCAAGGGACCCTCAGACGCCCCCCCCAAGAAGCACCCAAGAGGTGCCTCCAACAGCCAGTTGACGAAGCATGCGGAACACCCCAGAAGCTCCTCAGATGCCGTCGCGCGCCTGTGCTTGATACCGTTGTCCAAGATCGTCCAGCGCCCCCCCCGGCCTGGGCTAGAACCTGAGCGCGCGTGAAGCGCGCGATGGTTCTAGTATATGTGTATGCTTTTCTCTCTCTCTCTCTCTCTCTCTCTCTTTCTCTTTCCCTCTTTTCCTCTCTTCCTCTCGTCTTGCCTGCCTGTCCATCGTTCATCGGGTTGGCGTTCGGAGTGGTCTCTGCTCGCGACCTCGCCGCAGGCGCGGGCTGCGGGGAGTTTCCCCGCGCAGCATCGGAGACGGACGCGGGATGCGAACAGGGGACCCGGCACCACATTGGACACGTGCGCGCCCACAAACCGGGGGCGGCAAAGAGGGGGGCGATGACTGGGGTGGGGGGGACATCATGGCGTGGGCCATGATATTTCCTCAGATTTCATGGCGCATCTTCTTATTTCATGGCGTCCCTGCCCCCCCCCCCCCCCCTGGGCCGCGCACATGCCGCCAGCCATGATTTGCGCCCCCCCCCCTCTTGCCGGGGGGGGGGGGGGGATTTTCGGCCGCGTCTCACAAAACAGCCACAACCAACCGCGCGGGCGCGCCGAGAACCGAAAGGTGGCATGAGCAGGATGACCGGGGGAAGGCGAAGGGGAAAAGTGTGGCACGCGCTGAGGCGAGGGCCCCATTCCGAACGACGGGGGAGACACGCCGATCCTGAAACGGGGCCAGCTTTGCAGCGGGAGCGCCACTGCCTCAAACCGTGATTGGACCAGGGGGTGCTCTCTCACCGAAGTGATCGGATGAGATTGCCACGGTTGCGGCACGCTGCCGCCCATGGGCGCCTGCTGGGCGCCCCGCCCCGTGCGCTGGGTGGGCTTGGCCGGGCTTCGCCACGTTGGCGCCCCACTGGCGGTAGTTGGGTGTAGCGTTAAGTCGGGCGTGTCCATTTGCACCACGAAGTTTGCGGGACTCGTGGGACCTGTGCGGCTTGGGGGTCCTGTGTTGGGGGAACGAACAGTGGCATAAACATAGAGACTCGGAGGTCCGCGCGGATTTCTCGGATCGGCGCTGGGGCCCCCTGGCAGCGCCTTCGGCGCCGCCCCTGGCGCGCTCCGCGCGCCAAGGAGGGAGGTCCAGCGCGGATCCAAGAAATCCGCGCGGACCTCCGAGTTTTTATGTTTATGTCATTTTTCGTTCCCCTGTATGTTGGCCTTGTGAGAGTTATAAAACGTGTGAGACCTGCAGGACCTGTGGGGACAGTGCGACCTGCGAGAGCTGCGAGACCTGTGGGGCCAGCGGGACCGTCGGGACTTGTTTGACCTGAGGGACCCGGGGGACTTTTTGTGGGACCTGCGGGACTCGTGTCGGGGGGCGGCCAAGAGGGGGGTGATGACTAGGGTGGGGGATCTCATGGTGGGGGCCATGACATCTCCCCTGATTTCATGGCGCCTATTCTTATTTCCATACGTCCCCAGCCCCCCCTCTGGGCCGCGCACATGCCGCCGGCCATGATCTGCGCCCCCCCCTCTTGGACGCCCCCGATTGTGGGACACGCGAGACCTGGGATCCAGAAAAGTAGCCCATGCTGGGGCGAGAGCACCGCTGTGAACGACGGGAGCAACGCGACGATCCGAGCCGGGATACCTCCTGCACGCAGTCAGGGGAAAAAGAGGAGGGTAGTGTCAGATTGTGGAATTGTGCAGGAGAGGGAGGGAGAGAAGTGGAGGAGGAAAAGGAAAGGAGGGGGGGAGGGCGGAGGACGAGGACGTGGAGGGTGAGAGGTGAAAGAGGCATGGGGGCAAGGAGCCCAGGATTCCGCCCAGAGAGGGAGGAGAAGGGGACGAGGAAAAGGAGGGGGGGGCGGAAGACGAGGACGTGGAGGGTGAGAGGTGAAGGAGGCATGGATCTAGGCCTCCCAGACGGGGTCGGAGCAGATGGGGTCGGAGGATCGCTCCGCATCGCCGATGCATCGGCGATGCGGCTCGATGCGGAGCCCGAGTTCCTCCACGCCAACGTCGCCGACGCATCGCCGACGTCGCCAGGGCCTCGCCGACGCACCCTCGAGGCGTCGCCGAGGCATCACCTGAGCGGCGCGACCCTCCGACCCCCGTCTGCTCAGACCCCATCTCGTAGGCCTCGAAGGGGGGGACGAGGAGCCCAGGGGCTCCGCCCCCTCCTCCTCCCTCCGCCCCCTCCTCCCCCCCCCTCCTCCTCACCCCCCCTCCTGCCTGCCTCCTCCTCTCCTCCTCCTCCTCCTCCGCCTCCTCCTCCTCTCTCCTCCTCCTCCTCCTCCTCTCCCTCTCCTCCTCCTCCTCCTCCTCCCCCCTCCGGCGCCGCGGCGCCGCGGCGGCCCCCCCCGACGGCGCGCCGCGCCCAGCTCCACTGCCAGCCCTCCGGCGTGCCGAACGAGTCGGAGCAGTTCAAGAACCTCTGGGCGGGCCCGACCGCCGTCCCCATCAGGAGGGGAAAAAACACACACAGACAATGAATCCTCGATCCCCCAAAAATATGGGAAGGGGGGGAAGACAGAAGCCCCGAAAGTGTAGGAAAACAGGGGGAATCGGGTCATTTGTGTGTATTTATTTGTGTGTGTCCCAGGGCCCCTTCACCCCAGACCTCTTCCCAGACATGACCGCGTCGTAAAACAGTCAGGACGGGAGGTTTTAGCTACTTGCGGCCCCGGGAGGCGCTCGCCGGGCTTCGGGACCGTTAAAAGCGGATTCAGGACGACAAACCGGTCCCGGGGAAAGGGTCGGGACTTCCGGGGACGCCGTCCTGAGAAAATCTGGACGTCACATGTCTGGGTTCGCGTTGTGACAGAGTCACGACGGGAGGTCTCTCGCCACTCTCGGCCTTCGAGGGCCCTTCCCTGGCCTCGGGACCGTCAAAAAATGACTCGGGAGGCAAAACCGGGCCCAGGGAAGGGGTCCAGGCCTGTGTGGGTCGACGTTGTGAAAATCACGACGTCGGGCGTCTGGGTCATGGCATTTGCTTGAAACCGATATGATATTCGTCTTTGCCACCGCCGTTGTCGTCCTTGTTTTTGTCCTTGCCGTCGTCCTCCTCCTCCTCCTCCTTCTCCTCCTCCTCCTCCTCCTCCTCCTCCTCCTCCTCCTCCTCCTCTTTCGCCCTCCTGGATCTCAGCCATTCGCTTATGCACCTGTCAGTGTCGTGTTGGGGGGCTAAGGGGATTTCGTCGCCTCTAGCGTATAGGGTCCGCGCTGCAAACATATAAATCATTGCCCATGATGACTTTGATGATTCGGAGTTGCAGGAGGATGAGCAGTTCGAGAGGTGGAGATCCCAGCCAGTTCGATGCGGTTCGGCTTAGGATGGCACTTCTGACAGGTGCCGGCCCCAATCCCTCCGATTCGGTCTCGTAGGCCTCTCGCTTATCGATGATGGTATAGTGCCGTTTCTTATACATGCTCCGCGTGCGGATCATGTATTAAAAATGCAGGGATTTAGTATTAAAAGCAACGACGAGCTCATGCATAAATTTGTTCGTACATTAGTCATGAATTAAAAATCCTATATGTTTAAAAGTCCTGTGTTTTAAAACATGCCTTGTAAAGGTATGGAATAGTTCACAGTGTGGCGTTGGCAGAGGGCGGCGTCGACGCTTGATTCATGCCATCCGGCGTTTCTCGTACATCTGGTGCAGAGGCATGCGCGGTGCACTGTCTTCAGTGTCCGTTGCGTCTGCTGTGGCTGGCAGTGGGCGCAGTGGACGGGCGGAGGATCGGCAACCCCGGTGCCCGCGCCTCTTTCTCCCCGGTAGTCCTGTGTTGAGTTGGGCCCCGGCTTTGAAGAGACAGCCCCCGCGTCTTCCTGCTCTTCCTCCTGGCCCTCCTCCCGTTCCGTGCCTCTGCCCTCCGCATGTCTCTGCTTCGGCACGCGCCTCGCACGTCTCGTGGCACCATGGGGAGCTCCACCGAATTTCCCAGTAGCGCAGCCCACATGCGGCCCCGTCACCCATGTCGGCGCGCCACTCACACGTTTCGTTGCACCATGGGACGTTCCACCGAGGGTCCACGTGGCGCAGTTCGCATGCTCTCCCGCCACCCATGTCGGCACCCCCCTCCCACGTCTCGTGGCCCCACGGAGCTCCGCCGAAGACCGTGTGGGCCCCACGGGGAGCTCCATCAAAGGTCCTGGTGGCGCAGCCCGCATGCGTCCCCACCATACATGTCGGCACACCCTTCGCACGTCTCGCGGCCCCGTTGGCAGCGCCACCGAAGGCCCCCGCGCCACCGCCCGCACGCGGCACTGCCGTCCACGTCGGCCTCACACCTCGCGCGCTTCGTGGCCCCACGGGGAGCTCCGCCGAAGGCCGGGGCCCTAACCGCCCGCATCCGTCACCGCCACCCATGTCGGCACTCCCCCCACACGCATCGCGGCCCCATGAGGAGATCCACCAAAGGTCCCAGAGGCGCAGCCCACATGTGCCCCCGCCGCCCCTTTCAGCACACCCCTCACACGGTCCGTGGTCCGACAGGGAGCTCCACCGAATTGCCCCAGTGCCAGGGTTCGCATGCGGCACCCCGCCCACCGCATGTCCACTTCGGCACACCCTTCACACGGTTCGTGGCCCCACAAGGGGGTTCTCTTTCGTCTCGTTGGCCCCGCGGTACTCACGCTTGCATATGGTCGATTTCTTCGCCAGGATCTGGTTTTTCCGATTGTGCCCCTGGGCACCCCGACTACAACCACAGCGCCTCCCTCTCTGATGTTTCGTCGGATTTAGCTTCCGCACCATCGGCAGCTGCGGCACTGGCGCTGGCGGCTTCAGCAGGAGGAGGATGAGGAGGAGGAGGAGCAGCAGCAGCAGCAGCAGGAGTAGCAGGAGGAGGAGGAGGAGCAGCAGAAGCAGCAGGAGCAGGAGCAGGAGAAGGAGAAGGCGAAAGCGGAGCAGGAAGGGCAGCAGGAGCAGGATCAGGATGAGTACAAGCAGGAGAACGGCTTCGAGGACCGAAAGGAGGAGGAGCAGGAGCAGGAGCAGGAGAAGCAGGAGAAGCAGGAGAAGCAGGCGGAGGAGCAGCAGCAGCAGCAGGAGAAGGAGCAGCAGCAAGAACAGGAGAAGGAGGAGCAGGAAGAGCAGGAGGAGCAGGATCCCAGATCCCAGAGGAGGAGGAGGAGGAGGAGGAAGAGACGAAGGAGGAGGAGGAGGAGGAGGAACATGGGGAGGAGGAGGAGGAAGAGGAGCGAGGAGACCAGCAGCAGCAGCAGGCAGAAACAGGAATGAGGAGAGAGGAAGAACAGGAGTGGAGCAATGAGAAGGATGATAGACGCAGGAGAACTCCTACGAGGACCAGAGGAGGAGGAGGAGAAGAGGACGGAAGGAGGAGGAGGGAGGAGAGGAGAGGAGGAGGAGCTCGAGGTGGACGTAGAGAGGAGGAGGAGGCGGAGGGCTAGGAGGAGCAACAACAGCAGCAGGAGAATCGGCAGGAGCAGCAGCAGCAGGAGCAGCAGCAGGAGTAACAGGAGGACTAGGAGCAGGAGCAGGAAGAGCAGCAGTGGCAGGAGCAGGATGAGTAGGAGCAGGAGGACGCCTACGAGGATCAAGTGGAGAAGGAGGAGGAGGAGGAGGTGTCGGAGGAGGAGGAGGAGAGGAATTAGTAGGAGGGCGAGGAGGAGTGGAATGGGATGAGGAGGCGGAGGCGGAGGAGGAGGAGGAGGA
>CAUYUJ010022270.1:0-25000 GCA_963575745.1 Prorocentrum cordatum
GGCATTCTCGGCTTGTCTCGTGGCCATCTTGGACCGTTTTGCGGCCATCTTGGGCCGTATTCGGGCTGCCGCGTGCTCACGCGCGCTTCCCCACGGCGCTCGCCGCGCGTCTGGGTGGCACTTCGCCTTTGGGCCCCCGCCAGCCCCAGCGGCATTCCCTAGAAGCTGCGCGGAGCTTGAAAATATAACCAATCTGCGTGTGCACTGCTTCTGGACCGAGGCACCCTGGTCTACTTACCTATCCTGCGCGCGCTCACGCCGTCTGCAGGCTGTCGCCGAGCAGCGCGCTCACGCGCTTGAACTCCTCGAAGTTGAACTCGTTTGCCTCAGTCTTCACGCCCATGGATTCCTGCAGCTTACGCAGGACTTTGGCTGACAAACTGAGCCTCTCCTGGAGCTCCTTGTAAACGTCCTCGGCGTTCTCGGGGGGCGGGCTCCGAATGGAAACGCCTTTGCCTTCAGCTGGATTCCACGCGGCCAGGCCAGCCGACACCATGAAGCGGAACGCCAGGCGAATCGCCGCTTCGATGGCGTCGGAGTTGCCATTGAAAGAATTCACGTTCTTCGACAGCTTGTACGGATCCTGCGTCGACTGCATCGCCGACAGCAACACCTTCTTCACGATGCCGGCATCCTTCTTGAAGTCCTCCTGCTGCAAGGGCGGCTCGGCGCGTAGCTTCTTCTGCGGCGGCGCCTCTGCACCCTCGGCCTCGTTGCCGGCAGGCGCGGATTGGGTCAGCCCACCCACCCCGTGCGCTGGTGCGTTGTGCGCCGCAGACCCCGCGGCTCCCCTGGGCGGCTCTGCAGCGACCTCGGACGCGGGGATGGGCTCTTTCGGTGCATTCTCGATGCAGGGCGCTTCCACCGCCTGCAGCGCCACGAAGTCCACTTCCTTGCCGTCTAAAAGGTCCTTCAAACCGTGGCAGAGCCTACGTTTGCCAATCCTGCGCGTTATCCTGATCATTTGCTGTTGGGTTTCCTCTGCATGGATGAACATTTCCCACGTTGGCAATGTTCGTGTTTCAGTTTCTACTTGGCACGGTGCGCGTTGAGAAGGCGGCGCAAGGGCCAAGACGCCGAATTCCCAAACACACACATGGAATCAGGATGCAGATAACGGTCAGGATTGACACTCGCAACGGAGCCTGTCTGCAACCGCTCGGTCGCCCTCCTCCCGGTCGTCAGCACCTTGCGGCACGAGCTGCCTCAACTCCTCGAGGGAGACGTCCGGGTCCCAGTCCATCATCCTGTTGGCCGCCCTGACGAAGTTCTCGCTGTCCTGCGCGTACGCTGCGAGGCCCGCGCGTCCAGGGCCCACTGCCAGGAAACCCATCATGGTTAAGATGATGAGGTCCACGTGCACGGCGTGGATCTGTACCTCTGTCGTGCATGGATTCTGGGCGAAGGCCTTCATGTCCCAATTCTTGGCGACGTTGCGGAGGGTCGACATGAGGTTCACCCTCGCGCACACCAATGGGCTGACAATCTTTTCGATGGACGCCAGCGTGGCAGGAGGCATGGCTGCTAGCCTGGCGCGCTCCTGCATGAACGTCTGCGCCGTTTGCCTCGCGTCAATACTCATGCGAAAGTTGCCCGGGAACCAGTCCCCCAACGCTACCGCCACGTCCACAGAAGGGCCTGCAATCCGCCCACCCGTTCGGGCACCGTTCCGCGGGGGCCCCGAGACGTCCCAAGATTTCCGCGATGCCTTAATTAGGACAACCGCAAAGCGGCCTCTAGTGGGCACAGGAAGGCCTCTGGATGGGGCCCTGGACAGCCTCAGCGGGCCCCGAGGGGCGAGAGGTCCCCAAGACGGGAACAAGACGACCCCAGAGACGACCAAGCGCAGCCCCAGAAAGCCCAATTCGGCTTCACCCCTAGAAGCCCCGACAAGGAACTAGGGGGCCTCCAAGGAAAATCAAAGAGTGCCACAAGACCGCCCCAAGACGGCCCTAGAATTGCTCCATGAGAGCTTTCAGAAAATGGACGAGGGCGAAGAGGAGCAGAAGCAGGATGTGGAGGAGGTGGCGGATGAGGAGAAGAGGGAGGGGGCTGGAGGAGAGGAAACAGACAGACATTCGATCCGGCCGTGTCCCCCGCGAAGCGGCGTGCATCTCTGGGGCGATCGCGGTCACGTCCACAGAGTCAACGAAGTCATGGGGCACGGTGCCTTTCCCGAGGCACGTCACGATATCCTCGCCTGTCATCTCTTTGACCATCTCCGACGTCTTCCCAGCCTTCTTCAACAAATAGTCGATGACCTTCTCCCCAATGTCCACCGGGGGGATGAACTGGAGCGTTCTCGTCATGTCCTTCCGCGTAGCGGCATGCTCGCTGTTCTCCTCTGCGCCTTTAGACGCGCGTGCCTCCTCCCGTACGTAGTCCGCTGTCCTGTTCAATTGCTTGCTTCAGTGGTCCTTCACGTCTGGTTTCCACGGCAGGAAGTGCGTCCCCCGCACCCTGGAGTACCTGTTGTTGTCTTTCTCGTCCGCACGCTCTACGCCTCGCACATAAAGCGCCGATGCCACCAGCATGATCTTGCCAATGGCGGTTACGACGTCGTCGTAGTCAAGGTCGTTGAAGTAGTCCGGGTCGTCCTGCAGGAGGCGCGTAATTTGAGATGGCGGCACATCTGGACGGATTTTGTTAACAACAGCTGGGAAGTGGCCAATCAGGAAACGCATCATGCCCGCGGTCGTGTCGGGCTTCTGCGCCTGGTCGTACAGTTCTTCGATGTGCATCATGACCGCTCCGCACAAGTGCGGGTTTCGCACTAGGAATCGGTTCTGCGTGTTCCCAGGATGGTTCTTGTACATGTCATGATCGTGAATTTGGTTCAGGTCGTCGATGCCGCCGCCTGGGCCGTTGTCGAAGGTTTGCGGTAACCATGTCTTCCCCTCGTGTAGAGCAAGAAATGCTGTCTCCCCTTGCGCCTGCATGAAATTCCCGAGGCCGATGAAGGTCCCCATGTTGAAGATGGTGTCTTTAACGTGTTCTTTTTTCGCTGGCTCTGGGTGGTTCTCTGGGTCGTCCTTGTGCTTCTGGCAGGCCTCGTCGTGTTTTTTCTTGGCGCGCCTCTCCCGTATCATGTCGAAGAACGCCAGCACTTGTACGTCCAACCACAGCGCAACCGACTTGCCATCCCCAGGTTGGCCATGTTGGAGCATGAGCAGCTTGCAGTGTCGGGATAGTATTCCACCGTACTTGATCTGAACTGCCCCGAGCGTTGTGGCCACCAGAATCATGAGGTGGACGCACACGCACGACGCATGCAGCGAGGTCGCTTGTCCCAGGGCCGAAGCCACAGCCCACGTGAGCGGCGTTGCCCGCCGCACTGCCTGCTCGGGGAATGGGTTGTGGCTCTCCAAGATCCTGTACACAGTCCGAATCTCCCCTTTCGTCAATGCGGGAGCCTGCTGGCACGCATCAGCGCCGCGCCCTGAACGGCGGGCATTCGGAGCTGCTGCAACGTAGGCCCCACTGAAGGCCAAGCCAAACATCATGCTGAGCGCGAGCCGCTGCATGGTAGATGTTGACATTCACGCTGAAGGTTTCTGGGTGCGCGGCGCCGTGCAGCGCCCCCCTGGGAGGTCCACGACAGTTTGATACTGGTGTTGCTGTTGAGATCCACGGTGATGGCGGTGATGCGTGTGTTTCTGTGCGCACCCCCGGCGGCGTTGACGCCGATGCACTCTCTTGCGACGTAACCCCATGCCGAGGCAGATGACGACGTCGACGTCGACGCCGACGCCAGACCGATGGTGACTTTGATGCGGATTCCTGCGTCGATTGATTGGCGACATGATGATGGCAACCTGTGGTGCCGAAGACATTGTGCCCGCGGATCCGACGGCGCTGCTAGTGCTGACGTCGCTGTTTGATCGAATGTCTGAAGCGCTACAGTGCTGCTTGCGCTGAAGGTTTTTCGCTCTGAGATTCCCCCACTCTTTCCCGCCGCCTCCCCCAGCCCCTTCACTTTCTAATTCCCCCCTGCCGCTGGGCGCGCGGCGATCTCGAAGACCCCTGGCTGCTTCTCTCGGCGGCGATCTCGGCCTCGCGGGTCTACGGCCCAGCGCGACCTTCAGGGTGGGCGGGGGGCGGTTCGGGGGGGCGGGGGTGGGGTGGGGTGGGGGGGGCCACCCACGCCAGCTCCTTGATGCGTTTTCTCCTTGAAGCGACAAGAGCTTGCAAGCATTATCGTATCCCAGAGCCGCAATGACGAAGCCCAGCTCGCGGGCATCCTGTTCAGTGGACGCCGGCGCCTGCCCGCTCTTGCTCAGACCCCGCCCCGCCCACCCCCGAAAGGGGGGCCCTTAGTCTCGCTCTCGCTCTCCTCTCTCTCGTTTCTCGTCTCTCGTCTCTCGTCTCTCTCTCTCTCTCTCTCTCTCTCTTGTTTTCTCTCTCTCCCTCTCTCTCTCTCTCTCTTGTTTTTTTTTTTTGTTCCCCCTCTCTCTCTCACTGCCTCTGTCTGTTTCTCTCTCTCTCTCTATCTCTCTCTCTCTCTCTTTCTCTCTCTCTCTCTCTCCCTCTCGTTTCTCTCTCTCTCTCTCTCTATCTCTCTCTCTATATATATTCTCTCTCTCTCTCTCTCTTTCTCTCTTTATTTCTTTCTTTCTTTCTTTATTTATTTCTCTCTCTCTCTATATATATATATATATACATACCTTTTCACTCCTCGTCGCCCTCTCTCTTTCTTTCTCTATATATCACTTCCTCTCTTTCATACCCCTGCTATCCATTCCTTCTTTCGCCTTTCTCGACCTTTCCACCCCTCCGATTTGCCACCCCCCCCCCCCCCTCGCCCCACCACCGCCCCCCTTTTCTCTCGACGCCTGCCGATTTGGAAGGGGGGCGGCTGGCATGAGCAGAACCTCAGGCGCCGCCGCCAGTCCTTGTGAAGCCGCAGCGCGAACGCATACACCAGCTCGATGGACTCGCCTCGGAAGAGCTCCATCCAGTCCGCCAACAAGCCGCACGATGTCACTGCTGTCACGACGCCGCCAGTGCAACGTCTGACTCTGTTGCTTCCGTGGAGTTTGTCAACGCCGCGCGCCTGGATGGATTCCTCCTGCTTGTCGTCCAGGGCTAGCCACCCCCTGCAGCGGCTACTCAATGAGCGGAACTTGCTGGCGTCGCTGCTCACGTCGGCCGCCGCCGGCCGCTTCGTCGACTTGGCGCGAGCTGACTGCCTCGGCGCTGTGGCGGCCGGGCCTCTGCCGACGCCAGCTCTTTTTACTCGGCGCGAAGTGCCCGCAGCCTTGCCCCGCTTGCTCGCTGCCCCGCCAGTCGTCGGGGCTCGAACCTTAGCAGCGGGTCCGCGCTGAGCCTTCTTGCCTCCTCTCTGGGCGTCTGCGCCACGACTCGCCCCGGCCGAGCTGGGCGGCCCGCAAGCCGACGACTGCTTCGTCAGCCAGCGCGAAAGTTGCCGGGCCCCCTTGATCCACGCGGGGCGTGTCTTCTTGTTGCCGTGGTCCCCTCTGTTCCGAAGCAGCGACTTCTCGAATTCCGCCAACAGTTCCTTGTGCACCTCGGCTCGCGGTAAGTGCGCCTCGAAGGGCCGCTCGGGCAAGTCGGGGTCGTGACATCGCACCACGTAGCGCAGCGCTGAGTCGCCGCTGGACGCCGATCCGGGAGCAGCGATCCCCAAGATCTTCTCCTGGGGGATCACATGCGCTTGCTCTATGGTCGACGGCCGGCACCATTTACAGAAGAACTGCTTCGTTGGGGCATTTCGTTGGCAGCCTGTGCACAGCTCCAGTTCCAGACCCTGCATGGGTCCATACCCCTCCAAACCGCCGCAAATTAATCGACGGGCGCCGTGCTTGCCATCAAGCAAAACGACAAGCTTGCCGACGCATGTCGGACACGTCCGCACGTGTTCTGCGACACGCGTTAAGTGCGCCTGACGCACACATGCCGCGATGCTCGTAAGGCCGCTTTCTATGCCGTCTGGCGCGAACGACCACCCAATGCCCCCAGCGCCGGCACCTGCCAAACGGATGGCGTTGTGCAAGTACCACGCGTCCTCCAGACGCACACGCGTGTGGCACGTCTGTGTCATATCCTCGCCCAGAATGAGGTTCTGCTGTGCCTGCTCAGGATGCTTACCCGCCCACGCGTGGATTGCGGAGGTGAACGTGCCGCCGCTATGGTGCAAGTCATCAGTGATGAACTGCATCAGCTGTAGGTCGACAGCGTGCCATGCTTTCTCACGGGGCACCACAACATATGGCAAAGCAGTTTGCGTGACCACGGTGGTGATATCAGTCATCTTGCCGAAATTTGCACGACCGCCGCTGCCTGCATTTTTCTTGTATTTCCAATTGCCAATGAAATAATACTTGCAGGACGGGCAGTACTCCTCACGGAAAGTGCAGAATTGAACACCTGCTCCGAGAGTGTACACTCGGAAACGAAACTCGCACGACCTGGCATCTGCGTTCCCTTCTTTCCAATTTGCCGCAATGCTGCCTCTGCTTCTGCCTGTCTGCGTGCGTGCGTGCGTGCGTGCGTGCGTGCGTGCGTGCGTGCGTGCGTGCGTGCGTGCGTGCGTGCGTGCGTGCGTGCGTGCGTGCGTGCGTGCGTGCGTGCGTGCGTGCGTGCGTGCGTGCGTGCGTGCGTGCGTGCGTGCGTGCGTGCGTGCGTGCGTGCGTGCGTGTGTGTGTGTGTGTGTGTGTGTGTGTGCGTGTGTATGTGTGTGTGTGCGTGCGTGCGTGCGTGCGTGCGTGCGTGTGTGTCTGTGTGCGCGCGCGTGTGATGTGGTGTGACGCGGTGTAGCGTGGTGGTGGTGGGTGGGGTAGTGCGGTGGTGGTGGCGGCGCGCGGTGGTGGTGCGCGTGCGTGCGTGCGTGCGCGCGGTGGGTGGAAGTAGCGGTGGGCGTGCATGCGGCGGGGCGGGGCGTGGTGCGGCGCGGTGGTGGCGGGCGGATGGGTGCGCGAGAGAGAAGCCCGCGCTGGGGCGAGAACGCCATCCTGAACGACGGAGGCAAAACGCCGATCCGTAAATGAGGCCCACGCTGCAGCGGGAGCACGATTCGGAACGATTCGGGGGCAGAAATGAGGCCGGCGCGTCAGCGAGAGCGGCATTTTGAACAAAAACGCAGGCGAAAACCCAACTCCCGGGAATCCTGCGTGTAAAAAAAAAAAACATTACGCGGGGGGGGTCGAACTT
Organism: Prorocentrum cordatum; assembly: GCA_963575745.1. Classification (NCBI taxonomy): domain Eukaryota; class Dinophyceae; order Prorocentrales; family Prorocentraceae; genus Prorocentrum; species Prorocentrum cordatum. Next base: position 7,171 of record CAUYUJ010022270.1, read on the forward strand.
GATAGCGTCCAAAACCCGGAGAGCAAAGAGAACACACACACCGGAAAACCTTCCTGGCAAGCCCACGGAAGCACGCGTGAAGCTTTTCTGGTGCCTTTGTTTTTTCTTTTTTCTCTCTTCTTTTTTTCTTTTTTTTTGTGCTGTTTGGTTTTGGCTTCTGTCTTTTCCTTCCTGTTCCTTTTTTTTCTGTTCTTTTTATTTTGCTTTTTTTTTTTAGTTGTTTTTGTTTTATTTATTTATCTCTTTTTTGAACTTTTTCTTTTTTTTTTCCCATTTTTAGTTTTTTTCTTTCTATGTCCCTTCTTTTTTTTTCGGGGGGGCTCCCGGCAGCCGCTTCCGAAGCGCTGCCAAAAACACGCTTCCACGCGTGCCTGCACCATGCGTGCGGCACGCGTGGAAGCTTGCCGGAAGCTCTCCCGGACACGTTGACGGGTTTTTCGAACGAGCTGCTGCTGCGAGAATTCTGGACCGCGGCGATGGGCGCTGCTGGCGGGCACCAACACCGTCCGGCTTCTAATCTTAAGCCCTAGCTCTCAGCGAAGCCTCTCCGGGAAAATTCCCAGGGCGCCATCAGGGGAAGAGGGAGAGTAGTATTCGTATTGAGTAATTGTGGAGGGGGAGGAAGGAGGAGGGCGGAGGCAGGAGGAAAGAAATGAGGCTGGAGGGAGGGAGGGAGGAAGGAGGAGGGAGGGGGGAGGGAGGAAGGAGAAGGGGGGAAGGAGGAGAGAGGAAGAAGGACGGAGGAGGGAGGGGGGAGGAGAAAGGGAGGGAGGAGAGAAGAAGGAGGGAAGAGGACGGAGGGAGAAGGGAGGGAGGGAGGGAGGGAGGGGGAAGGGGAGGGGGGAGGGAGGGAGGGAGGGAGGGGGGGGGAGGGGAGGGAGGAGAGCGGAGGGGCGAGGTGGAAGGAGGAGGACGCGCAGGACCGGGCCAACCGGACCAACGGGGCGCTCACTCGTCGTCAGAGTCGTCCGAGTACTGGGGGCAGTCGGGGCTTTGGCAGCTCTCCCAGAACAAGCGCAGCTTGGCGTTCTCTTCCAAGAGCCCCTTGTTCCACTGTCGGGGGAACCAACCATACGCGCGAATGCCCTATCCCATCGCCGGAACCGGGGCCACCGCCATCGTGTTCATCATCGTCATCGTCATCATCATCGTCCTCCTCCTCATCATCGTCCGTAGCCACGCTGGCTCAAGGCCGACAAGGTTTCCAATGACCACGAGTCCACGTGGCGCGCCGAACGGTAGGACCGCTCACTCCTGCTGGCGCCTCCGCGCCGATGGTCTCTTAGCAACTCAAGGTTTTCGCTATGATTTTTGACAGATGACATGCGCTTGTGACAGGGTGTTCTTTATCAAAGCAGTGCCTGCGAGGCACTGCGGGTCCCGTTCCAGCATGGCTTGGCTGGTGGTCCAAACTCCGAACGTTTCGCGTTCCCCGCCCGGGGTTGTTTAGGTTTCCGTGTATGGTTGGTGCCCCCCAACCAGCCTCGTCCACGCCCTCGAGCTCCTTCAGGCGGCGGGTCAAGGACTCCACCTTCGCCTCCGCCGCTGTCGCCCTTGCCAGCGCCGCGGTCAGCGCCTCCTTTCGCTCCTGCTTCTCCGTCTGCTCGTGGTCGTCCTCGCTGGAGTCGCTGGGCCCTCGTCTCTTCCACTTGCCGCGCGGAGTGGGCCCTTTGCGAACCGCCTCCTCCAAGTAGCGCTGCGCGGTCTGGTCCCACCCTCCTTGGACTCCAGTCGTGGCCAAAGGAACAGGGGCTCCTGGGCGGGTAGAGTCGCGCCGGCCTTTGTTCTGCGCGTTCACGATCAGGTTGCGGTAGTCGGCGCGGCTTATGTCTTTGCGACACCCGCCCGCTTCCTGCACCATGGCCTGCACGGCCTCCTGACTCGGGGGGGTCGCGGGCACTGGCCGCCCCTCCAACTTCGTAAGCTGTGCACTGATCGGTGCCAAGTTCGCCTCGAACTTAGTGTCAAGAAGAGCACCCATGCTCTCAAGCGTCACAGCCATCGCCACAAAGTAGTGGGCGAGAGTTCAGTGGGTCCTTGAGTCGCATTGGGTCCTTGAGCCAAAATGGGAGACGGAGGAGGAGGAGGAGGAAAAGGAGGAGGAGGAGGAGAGGAGGAGAGAAGGAGGAGGAGCAGGAGGAGGAGGAGGAGGAGGAGGAGGAGGAGAAAGAGGGGGAGGAGGAGAGGGAGGGGAGAAGAGGAGGAGGAGGAGGAGGAGGAGGAGGAGGAGAGGAGGACGAGGAGGAGGGGAAGGAGGAGGAGGAGGACGACGAGGATGAGGACGAGGAGGAGGAGGAGGAGGAGGAGGAGGAGGAGGAAGAGGAGGAAAAGGAGGCAGGAAGGGGCGGGAGGAGACGGGACGGAATGGGAGACGAGTTTCTGGAGGAATGGAAAGGAGTGGTAAGGGGATATAGAAATGTTATTCGTCGGCTCAACGGGCTATCTATACACAATTCACACTATATTAAAAGCAAAGACAAAACAATAGGTAAAAAAGACCGAAGACTACGAATCAATAAGAAGTTAAGAACAAAACAAACACAAAAGGTGATATTAAAAACAGTAAAAAATGAAATTTCTTATAAGAAACTCCCCAAGGATAAAAACAAAAAAACAAGAAGGAGTCTACAATAAGAAATAAGAAAGAAAAAAGATCCCCGGTAACAAGCTAACCATATGACAAGTTCGCGCGCGCGTGGCGGCCCCTAGGGGCCCCGACGCGGCAAGTACCCTGCCAAGGCCCCGGCAAGTCCCCGGCAAGGCCCCGGCGGGTGCCCGTCAGAGATGCCGGAGGCCCCCAAGACGGCCCAAGAGGTGCCCAATGCGTCCTCAAGGGAACGCCAAGACGGTCCAAGAGGCCTTCAGGTCCTCGAAAGATCGGCCCACGATGCCCAAGATGGCCCCACGATTGCCCAAGAGGCCGCCAAGACGCCTCCAACAGCACTTCCGACAAGGCCCCGACAGGCCAAATTCATTCCTTCCCGTTTGTTTTTGAACATATTTAGCCTTCTCAACTTTTCGGCGCTTCGTCTCTCCTAGACGGCCCACGAGGCCCCGAAGACCGCCTCCAGACGGCCCAAGAGGCCCCCAGGAGGCGCCCAAAATGGCCCAAGGGGCCCCGAAGAAGGCCCAAGAGGCCCCCAGGACGGTCCGAAGAGGGCCCCAAGACGGGGAACGCGATCCGAAAACCCGAGCCTGGCGCCCCATAAGGGCCCCAAGAGGCCCAAAGAGGCCCCAAGAGGCCTCCAAGAGGCCCCCAGGAAGTCCCCAGGAGGCCTCCATGAGGCCCAACACCTGCCTCAAAGAAGCCCCCGAGAAGCCTTCCACGAGACCCCACGAGCCATCCGAGTGGCCTCAAACCCACACAACCAGGCAACCCCAGCGATGCGAGACGCGCTGGCGGAATGAGCGAAGCGAAGGGGGAATGCGAAGAGATGGAGGGGATGAGGATGCGAGGGAATGGCCGGAGGGATATCGATGGGGCAGTGTTGGGAGCACGCGAAAGGAAGTGGAGGGGTAGGTGCAAGGAGAGAGGCAGGTGGAGGAATGAGTGGGAAGTGGTTTCTAACACCGCCTGAGCCGTTCAATCTTGTGCAACCTGCGCACCAGGAAACTCTCGACCCCAGGTGAATCGCGATTTCGCACCGCGGGTCCGTTTCTTCGAGCCCCGAGGCCCAGAAGGGCCCCCCTGGGCGCGTTCAACCTTGAATTCCGTTGACCACGTCTGACCACTCGCCTTAGACTCGATACGACATCGAACGTCCGAGACTAACCCTGTAACACCGGCTTCGTCGGCTGGGGTGCTGTCATTGGCCCGAAGGCTCGGCACCAATGTTGCAATCAAACCGACATCCTCCGAATCACCCTCAGAAGAAAACGACGGCCATCCACTTGTTGCCATCGCGTATCTTCTAACTCACCCCCCAGAGGAGAAGGAGGAGGGAGGAGGACAAGGAGGAGGAGGTGGAGGAGAAAGTAGTAGTAGAAGTAGTAGAAGCAGTAGGAGGATGAGGAGGAGGAGGAGGAGGAGGAGGAAGAGGAGGAGGAGGAGGGAGAGGAGGAACATGAGGAGGATGAGAGGATGAGGAGGGGGGAGGAGGAGGAGGAGGAGGGGAGGAGGAGGAGGAGGAGGAGGAGGAGGAGGAGGAGGAAGAGGAGGAGGAGGAGGAGAAGGACAGGAGGCCAACGTTGGAACGATAGCATGTCCGTGCGCCCCGCGACCCGGCGACCCGGCACCCAGCGACCCGGCCCGGCGACCCGGCGACCCGGCGACCCGGCGACCCGGCACCCGGCACCCAGCACCCGGCATCCAGCGCCCGGCACCCGGCGACCCGGCGACCCGGCACCCGGCACCCGGCGACCTGGCGACCCGGCGACCCGGCACCGGGCACCCGGCGACCCGGCGACCCGGCACCCGGCACCCGGCACCCGGCGACCCGGCGACCCTGCACCCGGCACCCGGCACCCCGGCACCCGGCACCCGGCGACCCGGCACCGGGCACCCGGCACCCGGCACCCAGCACCCGGCACCCGGCGACCCGGCGACCCGGCACCCGGCACCCGGGCACCCGGCACCCGGCACCCGGCACCCGGCACCCGGCGACCCGCGACCCGGGACCCGGCACCCGGCACCCGGCACCCGGCACCCGGCACCCGGCACCCGGCACCCAGCACCCGGCACCCGGCACCCGGCATCCAGCGCCCGGCACCCGGCGACCCGGCGACCCAGAGGGACAGAACTACTAAGATTTTAGAAGTTCTGAAGTGATTCACTAAAATTTTAGAAGACACTAAAATTTTAGTAATTTCCTTATTTTTACCATCAATAACATGCACATCAACAGATTTAGTAAACTACTAAAATCCTGTGTGCGAGGCGAAGGACGTCGAGAGAGGTGGAGGGGGTGCGAGGCGGAGGACGTCGAGAGAGGTAGAGAGGTCGAGAGACGTCGATCGAAAAGCTAAAACAAAACTGGCAGTGCGAACAGCATGCTGAGCTGGAGTCGACCCGAACGTGGAGGACGAGGAGGAGGGGAAGGATGGCGGAGAGGATGGGGGAGATGAAACTGAAGAAGGCGGACGTCGGGGAAGAGGGAAAGACCCCCGCCGTCCCTTGTCCAGGAGCGCGTTCTGGCCAGAATTTGAATTTCGAGACAGACCCAGCCGCGGCTTCGAAGAGCCACCAGGAAGCCAGACAAAAAAACAGAGGGGGCGTCGTGGAAGAGGGAGAAAGGTGTTGCTGCTCTCTGCTCTCCTGATTCCCCTCAGGAGACCAAAAACAACCACGTATTGCCCAAGTGCGGGAATGTAGCGCACTATTCACACGAAGCCTCACAATGCATTCACTGGTTTAAAACTGCAAACTGGCAGGAGACAGTGAATGACCACGCACCTCCGCGCGCGCTCGCACCAGAGTAGACAGCACCAGAGTAGACAGCAGTGCCATGTTGTTTTTATTGGTCGCATTTGTGTATCTTGTCATGGTACTGTTTTCTGTTTTATGTTTGTGATCGTGCCTGATGTTTCTGTCACGTTTCTGTTTTCTGTCACGTTTCTGTCACTTTTTTTTGTTGTACCACGTTTCTTTTGTATGTCACGTTTCTGTTTTTTTGTTCCGTTTCTGTCACGTTTCTGGTTTCTGTTATGTTGTCTGTCACGTTTATGTCACGTTTCTGTTTTCTGTCATGTTTCTGTTGCGTGTTTGTCGCATTTTCAAATTCTTGTCACGTTTCTGTCACGACCCTGCTGCCTTCTGGGCTGCATAAGCGACCGCAGGTTGCCCGACCGCCAGGGCCCCCAAGAGAAAAAAGAGCTGCAGCCACGAACTGCAAGAAACCTCCCTAATTAAATTTAGCGTCGACGAGCTCGCAGTTCCTATATTGCCGCACGAGCTCTGAATGCAACGTGAGGCAATGATGTAGCTTGGCACGTCGGACGGCCTCGCCGATTTCGCTCTCATCGTTATACGCCCAGCTGAGTTTTGGATTGTCGACTAGGTCGACCTGGTCCTCGATCACGTGATTGAAAAGATGATGTTTCGGAAAAAATTTCCAAAACTCAACATTGCCTGCTTCTAAAGACTCGATGGACAGCTCCGCGTACAGTAGAAGGTGCTGGGTACCTAGCGACCTAACCCTCTCCTGGGATACACCTGGCGTCCAGTTGTCAAGCTCTCTGTACACATCCGCTAGTTTAGTGACACACTGCAATCGCATCTTGTCGTGGTCGGTCGCACTGGGGAAAAAGTTCTCGAGCAGAAACTGCGTCAGCGGGAGCATGTATCTAGCCTCTGCAGCCTTGAGCTTAAACTTGGGGCCTTTCTTCGGTTGTTTGATCATGGTGAGGGTGAGGGCGTTGATCGGTGGCTGACCTCCCTTCACGGATTGCTTCGCAGCCACCCTGATGAGCGTCAGGAGCTTTGCCGCAACAGTTTTGTTCTTCTTGCTTTCATTATCTGTGGAGCTGCCGCCGAGCGACAACCACAAGTCAAAGTACACGTTACCTAGGAGGTACAACACGATGCCTGGGGCGGGGATTCAACAAACAGTCGGCCAACTCGCGCGTGTGTGTGTGTGTCTGTATGTGTGTGTGTGTTGTGTGTGTTTTATTGTTGGTATGTTTTTAGTGTTCCGTGCATGTTGTGCATTTGCCGAAGTGCGGGGGTTTGGGGGATCTGGTTCGAAGCGTGGGGCGCCGAGATCACCGACGTGCATTAAATCCACACTCACGTAGGAGAGCTGGAAGCCAGGCCACAAGAACATCGTCGAAACAAACCGCATCTCATCTTCGGCTGCTCTAAGGTAACCCTCGTGGGTGTGACGTTCGGCTCTCCAGGGGGCTTCCTCGTCGCATCTCCTGAAGTCCCTGTCGGTCGTGTTAGCCGTGCATATCCAGCAAATGTTTTTTTTATGGCCTTCCCCCCGCCACCCAGTCATCCCAAATGCTTGTTTCATCCACGACCAATCTCCTCGGACCTGGAGGCAAGCTGCCCTGACCCGCACGCTGCAACCAGCCACGTCAGCGCGGCCTAGATCGCCGAGGAACGACGAATTCGCAAGCGAGATGCCGTCGTGCCGTGCGTACGGCAACTTCCCTACTGCCAGAACGTCCAGGGACCACCGCATGACGGCCCAGATGGATTCGAACGAGTGCCGCCCGTGACAGCCGCACCCGCAAGTGTGCTTGCACAGACAGAACAATCGCCCTCGGCCGTCCGAGAGGGAGTAGTCAGGGCCACCCGACCTACAAGCAATATTGAATTAACCAATTCGAGATTGAACAACAAAATTAAACTATGGGTACTGTGGGTTCCCTGACTGCTCCCCCTCAAACGCTCGAGGTGATTTGAAATGAAAGATGGCGGCCTCTTGGGGAAGGTGGCGGACCAGAAACGTTTGTGGTGCTTCCCGCTGATGATGTTAAACACCATCATGTAGAGGCTGTCGCGGTGCGCGTAGGGTGCCGCATCCCCCCACACGCCTAGACATAGAAACCGATCCTGCACTACTGGCAATCCAAGCCGATCACCCCATTCCAGAAGAGTGCGCTGCAAACCTGGGCGGGAGTCTCCGAGGTCGCTCCAATCGCTGTGACTTTCTGGCTGGACAAAATGATTCAGGATCTCGTGAGGCAGGAGGAATGACATGAGCAACTTCTTCTTGGTATTTGTTTTAGGGTCCCACCCAGAGACGTACGCCTGATACAGGGAAGGTAGAGAGCACGACTTATCGAGCTTCCTCATGATACTGCGGTAAGGCTTGTTCGAGGGAGCCTCGAGCACTGACCCCCACGACTTGAGCTCCTGCGGGCACTCTCTAGGGCAGCACACGGAGACTGCGCGGGAACATTCCGCCACGTCAGTAGCAGCGATCTTGCCCCTGTAAAACTTCGACCGCAAGAACTTGGAAAGGTCCTCCTCGCCAGGGCGCTTGGCCCTGTGGCGATCCTGGCTGGGCGTTCGATAATAACTGCACGCTTCTTTTCAACCACGTCAAGATGGGGTTGAGGCTACCTTGGGGCTTGGGGGAACCTGTCTGGTGCTACCTTGGGGTGCGGGGTCAAGGTGTACTGCCATCGTCCTTATGCCGTTCTGCTGCAAGAGTTGGCGGCGGCGGCGGAGGAACAGCGCTAGGGGCGGCGCCATCGCTCTCGCTGAGACGTTGCCTAATGCCACCACCGAGGGGCCCCATACATCTAGACCAGCCTTGATCCAAACACCTGCCGCGCGCAGAGCGCCATCGCGCGTCGGCAATTCCAAGAGAAAAACTGTTATGTACATGTGGTCTGTCGACTCTGCACGTTCTGTCGAATTCTGATTTCTGTCGTGTGTCACGTTTCTGTCGGGTTTCTGTTTTCTGTCGCGTTTCTGTCGGGATTATGTTGGGCTTCTGTCTTCAGTCGCTTTTTTGTTGCGTTCCTGCTCTCTGTCGCTTTTGTGGCGGGAGTATGTTGGGTGTATGTTTGTGTCGCTCTTATGTCGGGATTGTGTTGTGTTTCTGCTGTCTGTTGCTTTTCTGTCAGGAGTCAGTTGGTGTTCTGTTTTCTGTTGCGTTTCTGTCGGGCTTCTGGTTTTGTGTCGCTTTTCTGTCGGGAGTATGGTGTGGTTATGGTGTTTGTAGCGTTTCTGTCGGGATTGTGTTGGATGTATGTTTTCTGTCGCGTGTATGCATGGTTTCTGATCGATGTTGCTCTTCTGTCGGGGTCATGTTAGCTTTCTGTTTCCTGTCGCATTTATGCCTGGATTAGGTCGGGTGCCTGTTGTCTGTAGCTTTTCGATCGGAAATGTGTTGGGTGTCTGTTTTCCGTTGCTTTTCTGTAGGGGCAATGTCTTCTGAAAGTTGCATGGTTTCTGTCGCATTTCTGTAGGTACGTTGATTTCTGTTGCAAGTATATCGGGAATATGTTTGTTGTAGGTTATGGTTTCTGTCGCAGTTCTGTCGGTGCGTTGATTCCAGGGTTTCCACACATACATATATATATATATATATATATACATATATACACACACACTCGGATAGCAGATGGGGGGCTGGGGAGCGAGGGGCTACATATTCTTCAGCCCCAGAGCGCAGTGTGCACACTGCCGCATTGAAACCCAGAACGCATCTATGCACCGTCGCCGCGCTTGGCCAGGGGGGGCCCTCTCGGGCCCTGGGCGATGGCTGCGTTCCGAGCGAATCTGCAAATCCGAGTGCCCACAACAGTTCTGGCCAGGCACGGCGGCGGTGCATACACGCGTATTAGCAACGCAACAAGTCAGGTTCCCAGGCCTCCAGCTCACGTGAGCATGCACTCACATATCTAGACCTTGTCGGGAGAGATCTTCGGAGCCTTGAAGGTGTCGACGTTGGCCCCCTTCCACTTGGCGAAAGACTCCTGGCGGGCAGGGGGGCGGACGACGACGGGGCGAGTGGGGGCCATGTAGGAGGGGGAGGAGGAAGGCGGAGGAGGAGGAGGAGGAGGAGGAGGAGGGGGATGAGGAGGATGGGGAGGAAGAAGGAGTAGGAGGGGGAGGAGGAAGTAGGAGGAAGGGGAGGAGGGTTGGGGGAGGAGGAGGAGGAGGAGGAGGAGGAGGAGGAGGAGGAGGGGGAGGAGGAGGGGGAGGAGGAGGAGGATCAGGCATAGGCCGAGGGTGAGTTCTTCGGCCCCCTTGCTATCCTTCTTCTCCCTGGTACTGCTCGTGATCGCCCCCGTCATCTTGTCGATGTCCTCAGCCGAGTAGTTGTCGCGAGACATGCCCACGAGCTTCTCCTTGTGGGGCGTGTAGATGTTGAGCAAGAACTCGTCGACAACCTTCCGCTGATCAATGGCGCTCTTCGTCAGCCACTCTTTGAGCGCAGCAGGATAGCCAGCGGCAACCACATTCTTGGCCACGCCTGGCACCTCCGCGAGCGCGCTGCCCGCCGCCATCGCGAAGCTCTTGGCCTCCCTCAGCGCCTTCTCGAACTTCTCCTTGTTCTCGCGCCAGACTTTCCCCTCTGGGTCCTTGGCGTCCTCCTCCGCCTGCTTATCCTCCTTGGCCTTCCTCTTAGCCTCAGCTTGCGCTTTCCTGAGCCTCTTGACCGCCTGCTCGTCGCTCTGCTCGGGGCTGGTGACCTCCTGCAGCGGGGCGTGGGTGGTCGCGAACCCAGCTGTCGAACTTGCGGCCGAGCTGGACGCTGCGCCCGACCCCAGCGGCGCGTTGACCATGGCGTCGTGCACCATGCGGTAGTCGTTCTCGCTCAGGGCGCTCTTCGACTTGATGGACGTCTTCTCGTCGCGGCCGTCGGTCGTGATCTTCTTCTTGTCCGTCCAGCAGACCTGCAGGATCGCATTGTCGCGAAAGATCTTCTCCTCGTGTGGTCTCGAAGGAAGAACCTGCGCCCACCTTGCAGCGTGTTCTGCGGAGCCTGCATACAAAGGGCCAGCCATCTGAACCTCGGTGATCCAAATCTCGGCCTCAGAATGGTTCACGCCGTGGTTGACCGTCACGTCGGTCTCGCCCTCGCAGCCGCCAGTCGCGGGGTCGATGGCGAAACGCAGCAGCCACTGGCGCCTCTCCGAGTCGGACCTAGTGGAAGGAGGCGCAGGAGGAGGAGGGGGAGGAGGGACGAGGAAGGGGAAGAGGGTAGGGAGGCATAGTTGAGGGCGGTGTTAATCAAGGAGGATCTCGCAGGTAACAGTTTGGCTCAAGCTCCAACGACCGAGCGACTTTCTCGTAGCGGCGGTGCAGGTTCGGCGCCACCGTGGACAACTTGTAGTTGAACCCAGCGAAGGCGCGCTTGAGAATCTCGGGCGGAAGAGCATCCTGCAAGTCCTGCTGGCTCATCTTGGAGACGTCATAGTTATTCTGCTTGAGGTGATCCAGCGCGGCCTGCACCCCCTTCGGCATCTTCCCCGCCGCCAGCGCCTGCTGCTCGGTGGTCATGGGGGCGGCCTTGGGGTCGGGGTCCTTGGGCAGAGCTGGCGCCACTGCTGCGACTGGCGCAGCGGGCTTCTCGAGCTTCTCCGCTTGGCTATCCTCGATGGGCGAAGTGGCTTCAACGGGGAGTGCCATCTTCTGCCGAGTCGCCCGAGGCAGCTCGCCATCGCACTCCATCTTGGATTCTTGCTTGACCTGCGGGTTCGTCTCCTCATCCGACGACGGGGGCGGGTCCTTGCCTTTGCTCTTCCCCTTGCCCTTGCCTTTGCCAGGCGGCGCGCCCATGTTCTTGGTCCCCGCGGCCTTCGGAAGCGTCTGTTTGCCTGAAACCTTCTGGCGCTTCCCCTCGCCATCGGCAGTCATGCCATCAGCATACTTGGCCAGCGGCTCGTTGCTGCTGTCGTCGTCGATCGGGTGCTTCGCTGCCGCGGGCCTCTTCATCGGGGGGCAGCGCTTGCCAAAGCCTTCAACTGCTTGCTCGGCGTGCGCCGCAGCCTTCGCCCTGACGGCGTCGGCGACGGTGGGGCGCATGTCGGGCGGGGCCTTCGCCTCTGAGCGACCAGCGCGGCCCATGGCTATCCTTCTCGCTGCAACACGCAGTCCGATCAAGATGCGCTGCAATCGAACGTGCCGCAGCGGCGCCGCACTGGAGGATGATTGGGGAAGGCAGGCGAGAGAATGGGGCGGGAGGAAGATGAGAAGCAGCGAGGAGGGGGTAGGGAAGGAAAAGGAGGAGGAGGAGGGCGAGGAGGAGGAGAAGGGAGGGTGAGGTTGAGAGGGGAAGGGGGGAGCGAGGAACGCAGAGCGCGGCGCCGCATCGGCCGTTCAACTGCACGTAAGCGGGCAGCGGCCTGATGCAGTGACTGCTGAGCCAATGTGTGCCGACGTGATGGAGTGCCCTCCTGATAAACGATCCGCGGTGCACCGAATGTCAGAGATGAGGTCGAGGGCTCCAGCTGTTTCGCTGTGAATGTCTACATCATCCGAGCTTTCTGAATGGACGGCAGCGGGTTCCAGACCACTGGCGAAGCAAAAGAATGAGGTCGAGAGCTCACCATTTTTCTGTAACGTTTCTGTCAGAATTCTGTTTTCTGTCATTTTTCTGTCAGTTTTTTTTTTTGTCGCAGTTTTTGTCGCAGAATATGCGGCTCTGGTGATTTTTTTCTGTAATTTTTCTGTAGCGTTTCTGTTTCTGTATTCTGTAATTTTTCTGTTTTCTGTAATTGGTGATTTCGCCTGAGAGTGAGCTACAATTACAGATTACAGAAAAATTACAGAAAACAGAAACAGAATTACGACAGAAAAATTACAGAAAAATATCGTCATTTTTTTCTGAAAGGCGTCGGACCTCCGGAAGTTCCGGAGTCTCCGGAAGTTCCGGAGGTCGGATGCGGGAGCTGGAGATGGGGGAAGAGGATCATAGGAGTCAGCGTTTTCCGAAGGAGATTGGAATTCTCCAATGTTTTGTACATCAGCGGCGCGTGCTCGCCGCAGTACTTAGATGTCCTCGGGCATCTCGCGGGCGGACGCCGACGACCTGAAGGCTGGGAACGGGTTCCTGTAGCCGTTGCTGCTCGACGCGTCGGACGCCGCCCGCTTGAGGCCGCGCCCCTGGGGGCTCTCCTCCACTGTAACGGGGCTGCTGCGCTCGAGGATGCGCGCCAGCTTCTCGTCCTGCTTTACCTGCTCGTACTGCTTCAGGGCCTCGGGGTCCTGCATCATGCGCGCGAACGTCTCGTCCTCCATGACCTGATCGATCCCTGGCCTGCTTGCACCGACCTGCTCCTCCATCGCCTCAAGCGCCGCCCTGGCTTCCTCGTCCGACATGTCGATGCCGAGCTCCTCAGGGTTGATCTCGTGCGAAGCGCCGACATCGTCATCACCGCCTCGGCTGGAGAGCAACCTCAAGGTAGGCGCCTGCAGCGTGTCCACGGAGTCGCCGTCGTCGTCGCGCTCGATCTCCTCGACCGAAGGGCTGCTCAAGCCGTCGAACTTCTGGGAGAGCACGCGCTCGTCGACACCTGCGTCGTCCTCTACGCCAGCGCCGCCGAGATCTTCAGCAGCCTCCTCTGACCTCTGCACCACAGCGTCGTCCTCCAGCTCCTGCGTCTCCTCTGGCAGCTCCTCGGCGGTGCTCTCGTCAGCCTTGGCCACGGCGAGCTTCTTGGCGTCATCAGCCTCGGCCACGTCGAGCGTCTCGGCGTGGGTCTCGTCCGCCTCGATCACGTTGAGCATCTTGGCGTCGTCGGTCGTCTGCCACTTCAGCCCGTAGGACAGGGATGTCGCCCGCAGCGAGCATGGGGCGTCGAACCACTCGGGCTGCGCCTTCTCCCTGTACTTCTCAAACACCGTCAGCACCTTGCGACACCACCTGTTAGGGTAGCAGGAGGGGGAGGAGGAGGACGAGTAGGAGAAGGAGGAGGAGGAGGAGGAGGAGGGCGAGGGCCCCATGGGGCCCTTTCAAAACAGCACAAGAAAAACGTCTTTACAAACATCAAAGGGCACCAGTTTGCGATGGCGTCTTGAGCGGGAGGAGGAGGGGGGGAAGGAGGAGGAGGAGGAGGAGGAGGAGAAGGAGGAGGAGGAGGAGGAGGGTGAGGAGGAGGAGGAGGGGGTGGAGGAGGAAGAAAAGGAGGGGGAAGAGTGGGGGCTTCGAAAGCGTTTCGAAACACCCTGGAACCTGAGCGGGTATGCAAAGGAGACATCTCCAGTGCGTGCTCGGGCCACGGGACGCTTGCCGACGATGAGGACGACCCACCACGCATTGCTCATGAGGCGCAGCGGCTCCATGGGCGTGTTCCGTGGGTCGCGCCGCTCGAAGGGGTCCTGCGAGCTGGGACCGAGCGGAGGGGAGGTATCCTCCTCTTCCTCCTCGTCCAGCACCCCCACAGAGGGCCCGAGCCGGCCCCAGGAGGGCTCCAAGGGGACGGCGACGAACGACAATGACGACGACGACGAACGACGACGACGACGAATGACGCGACGACGACGATGACGACAACGAACGACGACGACGACGACGACGACGACGACGACGACGACGACGACGACGACGACGACGACGACGACGACGGCGCCCTAAGAGGGCGACGACGACGACGACAACGACGGACACGTCGTCGTCGTCGCCGCCGCCGTCGCCGTCGTTCATCGTCGTGGTCGTCGTCGTCGTCGCCGTCGTCGTCGTCGTCGTCGTCGTCGTCGTCGTCGTCATCGTCGTCGTCGTCCGTCGTCGTCGTCGCCGTCGTCGTCTTCGTCGTCGCAGTCGTCTGTCGTCTGTCGTCGTCGTCGGCGTCGGCGTCGGCGGCAGCGGCTCCTCTCCCTCCTCCTCCTCATCCTCCTCCGTCCGCCCTGTCCTGGTAGCGCTCCATGTAGTCCTCCGTGGCCCACCAGGACTTCTGCGCGCAGAGCGCCTGCCTGGGGAGATGAGCGCACGGGGCAATCGGGGAGGGTGAGTAAGAGGAGGAGGAGAAGGGGGAGGATGAGGGAGGATGAGGGTGGGGGAGGAGGAGGGGGATGATGATGAGGAACAGGACGAGGCGGGAGGGAGGGAGGGAGGGAGGGTTGGAGGAGGAGGAGGAGGAGGGCGAGGAGGAGGAGGAGGAGGAAGAAGAGGCGTAGGAGGAGGAGGAGGAGGAGGATGAAGAGGAGGAACGGGAGGAGGAGGCGGAGGAGGAGGATGAACAGGAGGGTGTCGGGTGTAATAATATTTATTCACCGTCAGCCAGAGTCCGAACTCCCAGAACTTGCTTGTGGTCTGAGACTCCACGACCACGTGCGCGCCCCTCTTCACAGCGACCCACGCGAGGTAAATGACGCTCGTCCCGAGCTTCTCCTGGCTCGGGCACCGCCCCCCCCGCCCTGTCTCACTTCCGCTCCTATATGCTGTTCGTCTCCTCCTTAGTCCTCATCCTCTGCTCTCGGACCCCTCCTTCTCCTTATTCCTCCTCCTCCTCCTCCTCCTCCTCCTTATTCCTCCTCCTTATTCCTCATCCTCCTTATTCCTCCTCCTCCTCATTATTATTTCTCCTCTTTACTCCCCCTCCTCATTGCTCCTCACGTTTCCATCCCTCCTCCCTGTATCATCCCACTCTCGTGGACCCCGCGCCCAGAGGGCTAACGTAGGAGTAGGGACGTGGGGGGTGAAGGGGGCGGGAGATGCGGGGAGATGTAGGGGCTGTAGATGAAGGGATGGGGGAATGCGGAGGTGCACAGGTACAGATGCATATTTCTGTCGGGCTTGTGTTTTCTATCGGGTTTATGTTTTCTGTCGGGCTCAGGTTCTCTGTTGGGCTTCCATGTTATGTCAGACTTCTGGTGTATGTCGAGATTATTGTTTATGTCAGGTTTCTGTTGTCTGTCGGGGTTCTGTTTCAGTCGGGTGTTTTGTTTCGGTGTTTCTGTTTGATGGCGATGACGGCAGTGGGCACGAGGATGGTCCAGACCCCATCGCGCACTGAAGTCAGGCGCGACCCCCAGTAGCATGCCCCGCGCGCGGCCTCGCCGCGACTAGCAGAGCCTGCACTTCACAGCCCTGAGACGGGCGCGAATGTCCTTCAGCTGTTCCTCGGACAGCTCCCCCACCGAGTTGACACGCGGGGGGCCCTGGCCGAGCTCCTCCACGAAGCCCTTCACCTCGGCGATGGCCTTGTCGACCACGTCAGACGGGGTGTACGCCTCAGATGGGCCCACCTCCAGCACCTGCTTCTTGTCGAATGACTTGGTGCAGATGACCACGGATGAGCCGCCTCTGTGCGACGGCCTCTTCTTGAGCGTCAGTCCAGGAGTCGGCCTCGGAACTGCCTTGGCCTTCGCCTTGGCTGTTCCTTTGGCCTTGCCCTTGGCCTTCCCCTTGGCCTTCCCCTTGCCCTTGACCTTCCCCGTGCCCTCGGCCATCTCCGCGCAGTCGATCTTGGGGTCAACCTCACCCTCGTCCTCGTCCTCGTCTGGGCTGGGGAACTTCCTGGGCGGCATGATGTTCCCCGTATGGTCGAGCCTGCTGTTCGGGTATACTGTCTCCTCCTCGTCGCCGCCCCCCCAAGATACGACGACGAAGCCCCCTGCGCCGCGGCGTTGCTTCAGCGGGAGCTTGACCGAGCCGTCAGCGAGCCTGCGCTTGACAACGCCACGCTGCAAGTACGTGTCTATGACCGCCATGTCGCCGTCGGGCCGGCGAGTGGGCGAGGGCGTACACAAGTCCACCAGCGCACTCGCGGCAGCTGGCGACAGGAGAGCCGCGGCCACCTCGGCGACGGCGGCGCGAGGCTCAGGGGACTCGAACACATTCACGGGAGAGGCAATCACCAATTGACAGCCGTCGCCTCCGCTCGGTCGTGGAGGTGTTGAGGGGGCCTCCAGCTGCAATATGTCTTCACAGTCGAATCTGTCCTCCTGGTCAGAATCCTCAAGGGCGAGCGGAAGCTGGAGCAACGCGTCACCGTTGATGTCCACGTGCGCAGGCTCGGCCTTGCGGATCGGCCCAGGTGGATTGGCCCTGAATGCAGGGAACGGGCACACGGCGTGGGGCTCTGCAAGCTCGGGCCTCGGCCCCGACAGCACCGCTGCGTACTCGTCGAGGATGCTGCGTGGGGCCAGCCGCTCCATGAGCCCATAGATGGCCTTGATGGCGGGCGGGTGGGACTCTGAATCGCACGCCTCCGTCGCGTGGCGGCCGTTCTTCGCGATCATCAGGTTCCACTGCGCGAACTTGATGCGAACGTGAGACAACATAACTCTGTAGCTGTAGGCAATGAGCTCCACCATCTTATCGAACGTCTTGTTGTTGTCGATCGCCAACTTCCTGATCTTCCCGCCGATGGCTGGCTGGTCCATCAGGGCGAGGCGGACGCCATGGGCCGCGTCCACCTGGCTGAAAATGCCGCCGCGAGGATCGAGCTTCACGAGCTCGAGGAGCGACTCCGCGACGTCGTTCATGTAGCCGACGACCAACCCCTTCTTCATGTCGCTGGACGGGTAGAGTCCGCGCGTCGCGACGTAGGCCAGCGTGCCGCTCAGCGCGTTCCCGATGTATTTGGAGGCGTCCTCCCCACCTGTCGGCTTCCAACTCGCATGCCGGGCACGCCTGCTCATCGTGGCTAGCTGGCAAACTCATGAGCCAAAATCGGCTACGAAGTAGTAGTTGTTGTTGTTTGTTCTGCCGCATGTTCTGCAGTATGCATGTTTTCTGTTATATTTCTGTCGCGTTTGTGTTTTCTGTCACGTTTCTGTTGCGTTTCTGTTTTCTGCGACGTTTCTGTCACGTTTCTGTTTTCTGTCACGTTTCGGTTGCGTTTCTGTTTTCTGTCACGTTTCTGTGGCGTTTTCGTTATTTGTCATGATTTTTGTCGCGCTTAATTTTTTTTTGTTCCGCTTATCTCGCGGTTCAGTTTTCTGCCACTTCTCTGTTACATATTGTGTGTGGTTTCTGTCACGTGTTTGGTTCTTGTCACGTTTCTGTCGCGTTTCTGTTATCTGTCAGGTTTCTGTCGTTCGTCGGAGTCCAGAAGCGCAGCTGGCCCCCCAGGAGCCCGCGACGCTGGCGACAGTTTCGCGTCTAACTGGCCACGAGGAGGCGAGGTTTGTTTTTGATGCCTTCGAATGACCACTGGAGCCCATGAAAATGGCGACAGTTTCGCAATTGACCGCGCTCGGGGAGGGCGAGGGAGCCGCCGACGCCGACGACGACGACGGACGACAGACGAAAGACAACAAATGACGGAGGCGACGACGACGACGACGACGAAGACGACGACGACGCCGACGACGAAGACGACGACGACGACGATGGACGACTGACATCCTCCTCATGTCGCGGTCCCCCCCATGGCAAGCGGCGTCCTGCTCGTCTGTCACCTCGATTGTCCGCCACGCGTCGAGGCTGACCCACAGCAGGCCGTTGGGCTTGAGGGCCAAGACGTACCTCGGGTGCTT